>LPNX011157315.1:28285-308222 GCA_001517045.1 Pseudotsuga menziesii
TTACTGTCTGAATACACCTCAATGTAGTGTGCCTTTGCCTTCCCTGAGCACCTGTGTCCTGGTACCCATGGTTCCTGGCAGGTGAAGCATAGCTTCTTCCTTCTCAAATCTTTCCTGGTGTCCTCATCTAACCAGGTTTTCTTGGGCACATCCTGCTGGAAAGGTTTCCTGTCCTTGTCCCTAACAGGAAAATTGGTTTTCATAGGGAATTTGTTTTTGGGAACTGAATCCTGAAGATCCCTTGCCCTGCTAATAGCATCCTGCAGAGTGAGAGGTTTGTAGGCTTTCACCCATCCCCGTAGTGGCTCTATGAGGGCCTCAGTGAATAACATAGTCAGTCTGCTCTCTGACACATCTGTTACCATAACGGCTAGCCTCTGAAACTCTGAAATGAATGATTCTGCGCTACCAGTCTACTTGAGTTGATCCAACTCCCTGAAATGGATCTCTAAATCTTTCCTGTCGAACCTCTCCATGAGTTTCTGAGTGAACTCACCGTAAGAATGTATGGTGTTGTGACCCAATGTCACCAGTCCGTGGTACCACCATTCGTGAGCTTCTCCATCCAGGTGAAGTGTAGCCAACTTAATGGCATCTGTCTCTGTCATGGGGTTGAGCTAGAAATAGGTATCCAACTTTTGGACCCATGTTCTCGCTGATCCTCCGCGAGTTCCATCAAAGTTTGGGATAGTTAACCTGCCCAAGGTTTTCTGCAGCGCATAGTTGTGACTGAAACCCTTATTGAAATTCCTAGGCCTGTTCCTGCTCTTCATGTTGCAGAAGTCTGAGAAAGACATAGCAGCATGAAACTCATCCCCTAAGTCCCTGTACTCCTGCAAATAAGCCCCAAAAGGTTCGCTGGGCTCTACCTGCATGACCAGGCCCCCTATTGTATCTGCCAAAAGTGAGGCATGGTAGGCCTGATAGTAGGTCGGCTGTATATGTGGGGAGTGTTCTGGATGTTGGTGTATGCCATCTTACCACTGCCGCTGGAAGATCCCCGCTCTACCGGTGAGGGGGGTGCACTGCTGATACCTGGTTCTGGTTTTGCTGACAGTCTACCGATTGCATTGAGGACTTCTTTTTGTCCTTTCGCTAAGTCTTGCAATGCAGAGACTAAGTTGCGAAAGTCCATCCGATCCTCCTCATCTCCCGTGCCTTTTCCCCTATCCGCATGAATACCTGTCTGTTCCATGTCTGAATTGGTATCCTCTAGCTGGATATCTTCAAATTCTTCTGTGTATCTACTCTTCCTCCTCCTATAAGTTACAAAAGGATCTCCTTATGTATTCATCTACTTTTCTTCTCTTAAGCCCACAGCTGGCCAAGAAAATAGCTCTGATACCACTGTAATATCCCAAATCCCGATATTTTCTATTTCTAAACAATTATGCGAATACAATTGGGCTTACAAACTGCCAGGCAAATACCCCTATTTTATAGGAAAAATTAGGGTTAGGGTTTGTGAGATAGAATACACACTTACCACTGATAACGAGCTGGATTGCTTCAGATAAAGCCTGCAAGCACTGAGAACTGGATCGGAGAGGAACTGATCTCTCCTGCCTCCGGTGAATGCCCCAGAAGCAATACGCCCAACCAGAGAAAAAGGTGACGCCCTCAAGGAAGGAGTTGTCCGATGGATCCGCCAATTTGCAGGGCTGATAACCTTGCTGTGCCGGAGAGATTGGCTGGAATATACTGCAGTTCTGAACCCTCTAAGTAGGATAGCGTCTTGGTTCTCTGAGGCAGCTGCTCACACCCCTGGTGATCCGAAAATGCTGATAACTCCTTCGGATGAGCTCAGATGGAGCTGATAATCGCAGAGTGCTGGAGTATGTAGCTGGTGATAAGACTGGTGCTTGAGTTTCTGAAGGAAACGGAGAGTTAGAAGCCCTACAGCTGGTTAGGGCTTTCTGGCTGAAAACCCCCTCTTACGGCTGCACCGTGCCACTGCAACAATCTATACCTTGTGCTATATAACTAATGAATGAACTGAAGAACAAGTGGTGAACCAGTATGGCTTACCCGTAATGAGACTAGGACAGATGTTTCACTGCCAAAATCCTGTTAGCTGAAGACTCCGTCTCCAACCCCAACTGTTGTGTTGCACGCTGTGCTGCTATCCAAGTGCTCCCAAAATAATAATAATCATAAGTGAGGTCTCCTCTTGCTTTACCATCTATTTATAAAGTTCAACTGCGCAAAACCTAATCTTTGACCTAATTAGGTCACTTTATCTTCTAATTTGCCGTTGACTTGCATGCATGCGGATGGAGACCTAAAAGAGCATGGTCATGCATGGAGCATGGTCATGCATGAAGGTGGCCTTTGGCCCAGGTGGTCCTTCTTGACCCAGTGAGGATGCCCTAGATCTTCTATGGATGGCATCAGTCCTGATCTGATTCCCTAGCTATTAGTAACCGCTCGAACCCACAGGAATCACATAGGTTAGCGGTATGGGCCTCAAGGCCTAAAAGGAAGAGGACATTACATAAGTCCAAAGATCTCAGCAAGTCCCTGAACTCATCGAACTGGACATCCCTGCTCACAATGATCCTCTTGCGAGCACGAATGTATACTCTATATGCCTATTGTCAACATGAACATGACAATAGCAAATACTGCAAAATATGCGAATGTGACTCACATCTGGCCGAGTGCCTGTGAAGACCTCCTCTGGTGTCTTCCTCCCCAAAGTTGTGTGGGGACACCTGTTCTGAATGTATACTGCAGTCCTGTATGCCTCGACCCAAAGGAATAGTGGTAATCCTTAATCAAAAAGCATGGCCTTGGCTGCTCCAACCATAGTCCTGTTCTTTTGCTTTGCAACTCCATTCTGTTGTGGGGTATGGGGCACATTGTGCTCCTTGATCCCCTCAACCGAACAATACTCTATGAACTCATTTGTGTACTCACCCCCGTTGTCTATCCTCAACACCCAAATCTTCTTTTCTGTTTGGTTCTCCACGAGAGTCTTGCACTCTCAGAACCTCTCAAAGACCTCTGACTTGGCCTTCAGGAAATAGATCCAAGTCTTCCTGGAATTGTCGTTAATGAAGGTTACGCAGTAACTGTAACCATTGAACGAACGGACACTCATAGGTCAGCATACATCAGAATGCACAAAGTCCAAGGGCTCCTTAGACTTTTGCTCACTCTGTGGGAAAGGCTTCCTGATGTTCTTCCCCAAAGCACAACCCTTGCAGTGGTTATGCTTTTCCTCTTGTACCTGAGGAACTCCAATGACTGCCTATCTCAAATGCTTCAGTGCTCCATGGTGTAAGTGTGTCATCCTCCTATGCCACAACTCACCCTGACTGTTGTTGCTGCTACTCACTAGAGCCTTTGCAGGCTCAAAGTGTAGTTTGTACACTTTCCCGCTCCTCCTGCCAATCACCCGATCCAAGCTCCTATTTGACCCCTTGGGCCTGATATATACTCTATGGTCATGGAACTTGACCTGATATCCCTTGTCCTCCAGCATGGAGATTGATATAAGGTTTTTTGTTAGTCCTAGAACATACAACACGTCAGCAAAACCGAGGAGTTTGCCAAACTCCCTCTCAAATGAAAATGTGCCAACTCCCTGCGCCTGATACTGCGCATCATCACCTAGCTCAACGTGGATCCCTGTTCCACCCTCCTGCAAGTCTCTAAAGAATCTCTTCTGTCCAGTCATGTGACTAGATACTCCACTATCGTTTACCATATGTTGCTCCCTGTGGTGCTTGCCATGCAAGCTATCAAGCAAAACTCCTCATCGAAGTTCCTGTTGAACTCATCCACCTCTACAGATCCAGCCATCTGAGTGTTACTCTTCTTCCTATTTGGGCATTGGGAGGCAAAGTGTCCCTGCTTGTGGCAGATAAAACACTTGACCTTTGACACGTCAAGGTTCTTCTTACCATCCTTCTTCCTCTTTGCCTTACCCTTGCTCTTCCATGCAAGGGCTCGAGCCTCCTCATCCACAATCTGTGGGGCACTACTGGATGAGCCTGATCCTTGACCCATGCGAGTCTCCTCCTGCACAAAGTCATCCCACAGTCTCTGCCAATCAGGGAGCTTCTCCCTAGCCACAACACCTTTGACAAAGGTGTCCCATGGCTTAGAGAAGCCATTAAGGGCTATCTGAACTAGCTCCTCATCCTCAATCTTAGAGCCAACAACTTCAAGATCATCCCTAATGTGTGTGAGCCTCGTGAGATAAGGCACCACTCCTCCCTTGGCCATCCTAGCGCTGCGCATCTTCTCTTGCAACACCATCTTCCGGTTCTTGTTCTTGCTTTGGTACAGACTTTCCAAAGCCTTCCACATCTCTGATGTTGTCTTCTTACCAGAAAGGTGAGGGACTATATGGTCCTTCACTCCATCCATGATAATCAACATGGCTTTGGAATCAATCTTCTTCCAAGCTGGTAAATCTGTCGGATTTGTGGGTGCAACCTTTGTGGAGTCAATGTGCTCCTCTGCATCACTGACATCTAGGATCCTTGTGATCCTTTCTTTCCATGTAGGAAAGTTTTGAGCACCCTGGAGTCTATCCTCAACTCTCAACTGCATGGCCAAACTGAAGTGTACCTCTGAAACCCTAGATCTGGAAGTCTAGGTTTGTGTCTTCCTATAGCACTGCCCCTGATCTATCACTGCTGCTGCAAAACTCTCAGCTTTAGCTCACCAGAGCTCTGATACCATGTAAATTTTCCTGTAATATTCAACTAGGGCTAAACAGTGCATTCAAAATATCTATTGATAACCACACATGAATATCTTTTATAGTATGCAACAGAAAATAAAACTGAGAAATAAATCACAACATCACATCACAATAATGACACTATTATTTTGGGTATGGAAACCACCGGAAAAACCCAAGATGGAAAAATCGGTGCAGCAGTCAAATATAGATTTTATTATGAGAAAATATGGAACATTACAATCACTGCAAATTCACCCAAACCTGGCGAATGCAGCTACTCGCCAAAATCACTAGACTAACCCCCAGCTAAACCTCAGCACCTCCTTGCGAGAGTGTACGGCCTCACACGTGCGAATCCGTACGGTTGTACGGCTGCTGTACAAAATCCGTACAGTCACGCTGGCAGCTGTACGGAATGGTACGGCCTTCCTCCTGCAGCTCTGCCTGTCGACCTGTGTGGGATCTGTCTGCTCAGTGAACCTGCTCCTCGATCCTCCGTCTTCCCAGCTAAATCCTCTTTTTGACTTTTCTCCTCCTGTCTATATCTTGTCTCTGTCGAAATACAAGTGTGTGTGTCCTCTCAACCAATTGACCTCTCTTATATAACTTTAGGTAAAGCATAAAACCTAATTTCACTTTCACTTAAAGTCAATAATCATTTTAATTATTTTCCAAAGTAAACTTAAGAAAAATAATTAAATACCACTGGTTTCCTGTTTTAGAGTCTTTTGCATGCAAGGACACTTGCATGCAGGAAGACCTTCCTTGTTGCTGCTAATCTAACAAGAACAATAAAAATAATAAAGCCTCTAAATTTTGATAATCATACGAAAATAATACAAGTCATCATAGTAAACCATCATCTGAAGCATGAATATGTCTAATGGACATCTATGGACCATGAATAATCATCATCCACAACCATCGGTCTAAAAACTCATCCTAGACCCTACTCCTAGCTTGGTCAACACTAGGTTAACCAGGTCAAGATTATCAAATGATGACCCAAGTGCTAAACTCTGATACTGCAAAGTACAAAATGTACATGCATGCTCAATAATCTATACTAACAGTGAGACTCAAGTACAAGTAGCTTCTAGTTCAAAGATAAGTCTACCAAACAAACAAAGATAAGTATTTGAATTGTCATTTGCTATATATCTAGTTGTTCAGTTATGTACATAGATATGTTCCTAGATTTAGGAAGTGTATTATGCATGTTGTGTTTTGCATTTATGAACAGTTTACTGCTAATATGCATATGATGGGTAAGTGGCTTATGATGTTGTAAAACATTCCATTGCTACTTATATAGAATGAAACATCTTTGCTGACTTAATGTCTTAGTAGAGATGGAAGGCATCTAGAAAGTTACCATATGTATATGGGATATGAATTAATGTTGTATTAGCTAAAATAGTTGCATAATTATATAACACATATCTTTATGCATAAGAATTTGTCATTATGAATATGTTATGAAATATTTCTAATCATACAATTGTATTTGACTTGTAGGAAGGATTGTATGCAATTACCTACAAGAGAAGAAATGATGAAGTTGCGGATGTACGATGAAGTCGCATATGTACAAGCGAAGAAATGATGAAGTTCTGGATGTACGATGCAGTTGCGGATGTACAAGAGAAGAATGATGCAGTTGCAGATGCACAAAATAAAAATGATGCAAGTTGTGGATGTACGATGCAGTAGCGGATGTACAAGAGAAGAATGATAAAGAACAAGTTGCAGAAGGGAACTGTAAAGCTCAAGCATGTTCCTGCAGAGGAACATGTGGCAGATGTGTTGACCTAGTCTCTGTCTTGTTGACACGAAAGGGTTAGTAAGTTAGGCGAGGCCTGTTGATCCTAGGGGGGTTAGTATGTCTGGCTAGGCCTGTTTAGCTCGAAAGGGTTAGTAAGTCAGGCAAGGCCTGTTGATCCTAGGGGGATTAGTATGTCTGGCTAGGCCTGTTTAGCCCGAAAGGGTTAGTAAGCCAGACAAGGCTTGTTGGTCCCCAAGGAGATCCATCTGTCTAACTAGGCTTGTTGACTCGAAAGGGTTAGTAAGTTAAACAAAATGCCCAAATGGATCTACCAGAGAACCCACCGAGGTGCTCCTCCAAGATGGTAAGAGGGCAAGAAGTGGTTTCAGAATGTCTGTCTAGGCTTGTTGACTCAGAAGGGTTAGTAAGCCAGACAAGGCTTGTTTGGTCCCCAGGGAGATCAATCTGTCTGACTAGGCTTGTCGGCACAAAAGGGTTAGTAAGTCGGACAAGATGTTGATGTGGCAAGTTCAGTATTTTCATACTGATGTTGATGTGGCAGACTGATGATATGGCAGTTTCAGTATTTCTACACTGATGATGATGAGGTAGTTTCAGTATTTCTATACTGATATTGATGATGATGTTGTTTCAGCATTTGTATGTTGATGTTGATGATGGGGTTGTGGTCCCAACACCTTGTGTTGATGATGTGGTTGCGGTCCCAACACCCTGTGTTGATAATGTTAATGTGGTTGAAGTCACAACACTTTGTAATGATGATAATGATGTTTCAGCATCTCTATGTTGATGATGCAGATGATGATCTAGCATTTATTGATGATGTTGCTTTAGCACTAACATGCTAATGATATTGTTGTTTCAGTATTTACATACTGATGTTGCAGATGATGATGATGTTCCAGTATTCACATACTGATGTTGAAGAAAACAATTCAATATTCGCATACTGATGTGGCAGAAGAAGATTCAATATTCACATACTGATGTTACAGAAGATGATTCTGTATTCACATATTGATATGGCAGAAGATGATTCAGTATCCACATATTGATATTACAGAAGATGATTCAATATTCACAAACTGATATGGCAGAAGATGAACAGTATCCACATACTGATATTGCAGAAGATGATTTATTATCCACATACTGATGTTACAGAAGATGATCCAGTACACACAGAAGATGATTCAGTATCCATATACAGATGTTGCAGAAGATGATCCAGTACTCATAGAAGATGATTCAGTATTTACATACTGAAGTTGCAGAAGATGATCCAGTATTCTCATACTGAGATTGATGATGAAGATGCATGATGTTGTTCCAAAACTTCCTATGACATAGAGATTCACCAGTCAGTTGTACAGTTGTGATGATAGCTGTTGCTGATGTAGAATACCTTCCTACTTAAGAGGGAGTGTTAAAGTATTGTAACTTCGGAAGATATTCTATTGTACTTTTATTGTATTCTTCCTTCGGAGATGTTATTCCTCTGTTCGGAGATGTCCTTGATGTAATTGGTCATGTAAAAGTCATGAGGTAAAACCTCTATTGTAAGTCGAGGCAATAGTACCCACAAAAGTAATATATAAAATGTATTTTGAATCTTCCTAGGTAGGTTGGCCCTAATTAGAGAACCTAGCCGACCTAGTTAGTTAGTTGAGTCACTCACCTGATGAATATAAATAGGTGAGGCGCCTCTCTCATTGTGACACACCTTACACTCAAGCATTGCGCAAGAGAGGGAGAGAAAGTTTACTGTGGAAGAGGAGCAGCTATTCTTGTTGTTAGGGTTTTACACTGTACTTGGTCGAATTCTATATAGAGGAAGTTTTGTTGGGTTTTCTCCCCCATGAGGGTTTCCAGGATAAATCTCTGTGTTCTTTTGTGTTGTCGTGCTTGTCTTTCTTTCAGTGATCCTTTGCTTATGGTTATGATGTTATGATGCTAAATGTCTTTAGATATTGTATAACCATCTAAAATCTAACAATTATGACAGCATATATCAGCCCTAATTAAGAAGGGCGCATCCATGACAAAACCTAGCATCCCAAAGGCACGAGTCTGGACTGATATTGGAGACAGTTATATGTGTTTAAAGAGGGTGCAACTATTATATCAGAGGTCATATTACAAAGCCAGCACAGGGCATTCTCTCCAAGCAGCGATTCTCTCCATAACTGCTGCTAGATTACTCACCCAAGTTGTGGGTATCATCCATCAAGGAAGGACACCTTCATGCCCCAAGAGAACAATATATCCATTTGAGAGTTGTGTGGGCACTTGGTAGAGCGTAGATCTGTTGGGCAGCTTCATTCTCACTCCAAAGGGCAACGATTATACATCTTTATTGGCCCTCTACTTGTTGCAGTGTGGGTTCATCAAATCGTGGACATCTCTGCCAGGCTTATATCATTGCAAGAGGACAGCAGCAATCATTCCAATCTTTTATCCATTGTTAAAGAGATCTAATTCAACATTCAAGAAGGTGTGAACCACTACAGTGTATTCCATCTCTGTGCAGGCTTACAAGTTTATGCATGCTAGACGTCTGAGCTTCAAGGGAGTTGTACCTTCATCCTTGAGAGTTGCACATATCAGATTTAGACATAATCAAATTACTAAAGATTTTATTCAAGCCTGTGGTAGTGTTTTCCTGTGACAGCATACTTCTACAACTTCAATATTCAGATCTGATTGTATTTAAAAGCGGCTACATCCATCAAAAGCACTTTATTAGCACTGTCTAAGGTCATAGATATTTCATCACTGGTATCTAGTTATCATCTATTTTATTTGAAGTAATTCTATCGCCAGTCTTGAATACATATGATATCTATTTTCTACCAAAGTTAGTACTCTTGATCAGTGGGCTTATAGTGTTATTCTGGCATGATAATTGTGAGTAAATAAACTGTCACACATACTTTGAAAACAAAACCCCCACAATATCTCAACAAACCTATACAATAGCAGATATAACAGTTTGGGATATTACACATTCCCATGGAAGAGCTCATACAAAACTTAAATTTGTTTAATTTATTAGACTAATATGGTCCTGTATTGCAAACTATATCATCCAAAACAATATAGGAGCTTTCAGGCAGGCAACAACCAAGCAAAAAGGTTTAGCATGTTAACCTTGAACCTGGACAAGATTTGTAGCAAACAGCATGATGATTGCTTCTTTCAAATCATTATTGGATATTCTTTAGAATGAATAGAAGAATAGTCAAGTAAGAGACACTTGATTATAATTTATCACACGCATTTATTGCATTCTTATAGCATTTTTGTCAGCAGACACTGGGAGGAAAAGGATTTGCTTCGCCATTTACCTTATCTTCTTCATTTGCACTGCTAACTATCTGCTTTGACGATGCCAGAAAATGAAATTTATCATCAAGCTCATTCATGGCTTTATCAAAATTATTCATGAACTGTAAAAACAACAAAACATTCAGTCAGTATTTTCTTAGATGCTTTCTAATCAAGCTGAAAATTCAAAGACCATAAAGATTATGTGCAGGAACAAGCAAACCTGAGAATGAAAGTTATTCTCTTAGCTTTGACAATCTATTCAACAATGAAGGAACAGGTTCAACATTTTACAATAGCCATGAGGAGAGGGTTCAGCAAAACTAACTACTCTTTCAATGGGGCTGAATAGGCCAGTTCTAATGCAGTCAAAAGAAACTAGACTCTACAAATTTCCTTAGCATCTTTATTTGCAGAAATGCCAGCTCCTAATTGCCACTTCCGATTTCACATTTCATGGAGGAGATTAGCTTTACTGTGAAACAATAGTTCTTTTGTAAAGGATAAGATTTTCTTTTACCAGAAGTTAATCACCGGCAATGTGACTACAGGTCAGGCACTTGTCATATAACTCCAAGCTGACTAGATGGGGTTTATATACACATTACATTACAAATTTGTTATAAAGAAAAAGGTAACATAAGTTGTCCATTCGATATTTCTAGTATTTGATCTGAATAACTGCAGATTGGATATTAACCACAGAAGAAAAGAAAATCTTAGAAAAGGATTTCAGGTACGAACAGAGTATGGTAGGGTGCTACATGGC
Organism: Pseudotsuga menziesii; assembly: GCA_001517045.1. NCBI lineage: Eukaryota > Viridiplantae > Streptophyta > Pinopsida > Pinales > Pinaceae > Pseudotsuga > Pseudotsuga menziesii. Next base: position 38,867 of record LPNX011157315.1, read on the forward strand.
AGGATATTATTGGTTGCTCGCCAAACAAGAACATTAAAAGTTGGACAAGACATTGAGAGGAGGGACCCACCTGGGGCATTGAAGCATATCTACATGGTCCACAGCAGTGCTATCAGACTCGCCAAAGAATCGCCAAGTCTGCCGAGTCTGGACGAGTCTGCTGTGAAACGAGTACACGGCAAAGACTTGCCTAGCAAACTCGCCACTCGCCAGAGACTCGCCAAACTCGCCAGACTCGCTAGAGATGGTAATATTAAATTATTAACGTAAAAGTGGAGTGGTATTCTCCTTATCTTTCATTTTCTATCCTTTTACTTAAATTTTTAACATTACTATTAATTGTTTCAGGATGTTTGAGAGTGGTTCCAATCTCATCGGACTTCATACGCAAAAAGTAGAATTTTAGATCCCATTCAGAATTCAACAGAATTAACAGTGTTCAGGGTTTCAGGATTGCAACATTTCCACTAGATTGTATCATGTATGACGGTAGGGGATTGGCATTTAATCAAGTGGATCAACCCCTCTATGTACCTCGATGTTGGTGGTGTAGATTGTTTAACTCTGTTATATAAAAAAATATAACATAACATAAATTAATTACTAATATTAATATAAATTAATATTAATAATTATTAATTATTAAATAAGAAACAATTAATCAAATAATTATGAAAAGTCAAAAGACATGACTTATATTGAAAAGGCGCAAAATGGCTTATAAATCCCCAAGGCAATGTAATTGTAAAATATCATCTTATATCTTTTATCAATTTACATTATATTTCATTCATGGAATATTTATATTATTTCCATTAGGTTTTCCGGTAAGAAACGATTTTGTCGTTCCAGTGGTATTAGAGCGGTGTTCTAGTCCAGCTTTTGGCTAAAGATTCAGACCTTGTCTGGTTATTTTCAAAGTTTATGAATTTTGAGGTCTTTGACCTTAAATCAACTCCTCTCGCTCACACTCATCCCTCCCATTTTACTCATCTCCATCCACCCTCCACATTGCCCTAAAATTTAATAATAGTTTATTATTAATATTTTACACTTGGTGAAAATTGGTTTTTAACCATTATCCTAGGGTTTCCTAAAACTGTCGTTTTATAAACAAGTCATAAATCAAAAAAAAGAAGGATAAGAAGAAGAAAAAAACAACCCTTTGTATTATGAAACCACACTTGGTCTTTTTAATACAAAAACCATTGCATTAATAAAAATAGGTTCTATGATAGAGTCAAGGAAAAAGAATTAAATTATAGAGTGAATGATCAATCGTATTTTTAGGATTAAAGTGCTTTACAAGTCTATTTAAGAAAATATTTCTTTTTTATAAAATTAATCCCCAAGATTTGAACTTGGGTGGGGAGGGTAACATTCATTCTTCCCAATCGCCCAATCTACATTTAATATACAAGAATTCTTAAAGGGAAAAAATTAATTATTGAAGAGTATAGTATACTATACAAGATAAAAGATGTCTTTCTTTGATATATCTTGGGATAAGAAGCATAATAAAATGGAGTCTCGTGACAAAAAACAAGGAAGATTTCCTAGCACTTAAAAACTTATGTTTCAATGTTACTCCAAATAAAAGGAACAATTAGAGGGAAAGACATTACTGTTTCTATTGCTCTTCGCGAACGCAATAATTATATTAGTGATGAATTTGATAATGAGTTAGCGATTCTGGAGTCAAATATAGGTGAAAGGCTAGACTTTTGGAATAACAAAGAATATGCAATAAAAGATTTACAATGGAACATTGGAGATTATACATGTGTCTCGCAGTTTATAGTTAGATCCTTGTGGAGTAGTGGCGGTGACCTAATTTTGGGATCACTGTGGATAGAAACATTGGGGACTTTTATCTTAAATGTTGAAAAGAAGTTTCTAATATTTCTCTACAAAAAGAAGAAAATCACATTACAAGACATTAACATGAAGCCAGAATCAGAAGTCCAATCATTTAAAGACTTCAAAAAAATACCAAAGATGTTGTCGTAAGGGAATGAGAAATCAATACAGACGATACAGAAGGATTTTGACAAGGTTATTGCAGGTAAAGAAGAAGAGATCTCTCGTTTAAGAGATCATAATCAGAAAATACTTCTGCAAAACAAGAAGGCAAAAGATAAAGTTCAATGCAGTCAAAAGTTAGAAGAGAAGATTCAAGCTCTCCTGCAAAAATTACAGGGAAAGGGCAAAGAAAATTCTGCCATGAAATAGGTTAATCAAGAACTAGAAGAACAAATCGAGAAGTTAAAAGAGGATAGACAGTCGCAAGACGAAAGGTTTGAAAAGATTCAGAATAAAAATATTCTATTAGAGAACAAATTAGTTCAAATCCAGAAGGAAGCATCCAAACTATCTAGAAAACTAAGTGCAAATGAGGAAGAAGAAGTGAATACAAATTCGGTTCCCATCACAGTTCAAAAGGAAGTCAATCTAGCAGAAAAACAAGCAACAAGAAGTCCTTACCGACACCCAAACTACACAAAGCATTTTGACCAACGACATGGTCAAAATGAACATAAACAAAGGGGTTATAAATTCAGAAATGAAAGAACACAAAATCTGCAACCTAAGCAGAAAACCTGAATATTTATCCAACAAGACGATCAACAATCACCTCTGATGAAAATAGATCTTGGATGGGCCACATCACAGACGATGCGACATTTTTTCCATGGAATTCGTAACTCATATCGTCTCATTTCGTCAAATGTCAAAATAAAAGGTCGAGAGATGACATTACAACCAATAAATCTAACGTAAGCCTCGTCTTCTTTAAGCCTTGAAGACAAAGCTTCTCTAAGAGGAAGGCAATGTTATATAAAAAAATATATCATAACATAAATTAATTACTAATATTAATATAAATTAATATTAATAATTATTAATTATTAAATAAGAAATAATTATGAAAAGTCAAAAAACATGACTTATATTGAAAAGCCGCAAAATGGCTTATAAAGCCCAAGACAATGTAATTGTAAAATATTATCTTATATCTTTTATCAATTTACATTATATTTCATTCATGGAATATTTATATTATTTACATTGGGTTTTCCAATAAGAAACAATTTTGTCGTTCCAAACTCCTTTGCTAAGTTCCACAAAACAGAGAAACTAGGAAACGTTGGAAACGTGACCCCACCAAATTTTAAAAACAAGGAGACGCTATATATATATATATATATATATATATATATATAATGAGGCAAGGACAATTATTATAAAACATAGACGTGAAATTACTATTTACATTTAGTTGCAACTGCAAGCGATAAAATCATAAATGATAAATGATATAGATAAAATTTAAATCATACATATAACATCACATTTTACCAATGTTCCCCCAAGTTTCCGGGACGGGGGGACGCAGGAGCGAGGAAACACACATTCGGGACGCGTGGAGACCACCCCCAAATTTAGGGATATTCGGGGGGGACGTGGGGACGTCTCTAAAATTATAAAAATAAAATAAAATATCAAAAATAATAATTCATTTGATGTATATTAATGATTGTGCAATGTGAGAACTAAATATATCAGTTTATTTTCTAAGTAGTACCAAGTAGGAATTGTAAAATGTGAAAATAATGGGAAAATATTAAAAAAAAAATTCACAGGGGCATGGTTGGGGAGGGAAATTTTCGCCCAGGAGTCCCCAAGTCCCCGGGACGCAGGAAACGTGGAAACGCGTCCTCGACCCTGCGGGACACGTCCCCGTGGAACACTGCATTTAACTGATGAACCCAAGTCTATATCATTTCATTCATGCATGTAGTAATATCCAAAAACTGCCTTGATAAACAAGGCTATATAGTATATATCCAAAATTAGCCTTTATGTGTGAGGTTACAAGTACAATGTATCAAACTGTGAACAATGAACATACTGACATAGAAAATAATAGTAAAACATGAGCAGCTGAGCTCAAGCCTCAGACTAATAGTCATCCTCATCTTCATAGTATTCCTCAAAAATAGAACAAGAAGCATGCTTAACAGCAGAATGTAGAGTGGAAGAAGTATTTCCAATTCCACTTCTAAGTTCCTCAATATTTAGTGGAGCAAAAGAGAGGTCTAAGTCAGTCGATTCTGGCTCGACATGCCAATCTTTACAATGCCCATTACTGTATTTTGGTCTCTTACAAGATGCAAGGCGAAGATTGGAATGCACATAAACAAGATCCTCATCCTTCTGTGAGCCCAACCTGTTGCGTTTCACATAATGAATAAAACCATAGGTGCTCCAACTCCTTTATGTCGATGAAAAGCTTGCCACTTGTGAAAGAATACGAATGGCAAGTGTTTGCAAATGCACACCATTTGCTCCATGACAAAACCACCACTTAGCTCGGCTCATGGTGTTTCTTTCATCCAACGCTGATATGTCTGAATAATCATCCAACCCTGCAACAAAACAAGCAAATTCTTCCTTCACCTCCTTGTGTAGACTGGAAAATTCTCATAAGGGTTTTTTTCATTCCATTGGCCACGTCTCTATTCTTGTATGGTTCCATCCTTTTCCCATTGTTTTGAGCAATGAACTCTTCATCATAAAATCTTGCATTCAAGGCATGTCCTAAAGTGTGCAATGGCATGTTGAGACTGTTCCACCTGTCAACAATGATTTTCTACACTAAATTAGCAAAACCAGCATCAACAAATAAAAGATGAGGAGACTCCTATGCAATGATTTCCATGGTTTTCTCAACCATGGTATCCATGTCATCTTATACCTCTTCCAAGAAAGGTTGATCTGTGTCGCGCTTTGAAGAAGCTCAAATGCAGGGCTTGTGAACTTGAGCAAGAAATCTATCTTGCTCCGCCACTCCTCATCAAGGCACAACCTACGCACCATAGCTCCTCACTCTATATCTACATGTCTACACTTAGCCCAAAGCTTACTCACTATAGTCGCCTTTCACGCACCTCGGGGGGTTTTGGCGTGGCAGAAATCTTCAAGCCACTACATGCATCCTTGGGGGCAAGTCTCGAGTTGAGATACTGTCACTCAACACTCAACTCCTCCGTCTAGGCCAACTCCTAGCAAAGCCAAGGGGGGTGGTCCCTATGAAAATAATCTAAGGATTTTAAGCTAAGAAACAAAGGATGAAATTAGTCTAGGAGTTTGAAATGAATTACTGAGACAAGACTTGCAATGATTTGAATAACTTCGACAGCATATGAGATTTAATGCATTCATAACACATTGATTAATTTAAGCAGAAAGTAAATATTGTAGACCAGTGCTGTGGAGTCAAATAATGTTATAAAGGGAAATGTTGTGCAAGTATATCTTGGTCAGTTTTAGTTATTATGGATGAAATGATTAAGGGAAAAGGGGGTTCAAGATATACCCGAAAGTACTTGGGAATATGCCCGGATTTCAACCAATGTGGCTTCACAGAAGGACGTGTGGGCTAGATGGAGTCACGGGGGTGTGTCCAACACTACACCAAACGAGGGTGTAGCCTGACGGGGCCCTGCGGTCAATTTCTAGTGGTTCTCGCTTCCTTTGCAAAATTTGCCCACAAATAGTGAACCTAGAAAACGCCGAATTTTCGATATGTTTTGGGGATTGATTTTATTAATGTTGAGTTCTTATTAGATGTGGAAATTATTTAGTGCACACTTCCGCTTTTGGTTATCCCAAAGATCAGGATGAACCTGCAATGGGAAAGAGCACACACGGAAATGGAAGATGTTTATTCCAATTTGAGATTTGTGAAAACGAAAGCAAAGTGTGAAACTAATTAATATTTGGTTGATCTCTTCAACCATGTGGTGCATGAAGGTTTTCCTACGGTATGGTCACATCATATTATCTATCTGATTCACAAGTCAAGCTCCACTTCTGATCCCAATAACTACAGAACGATCATGGTATCCCACACGTTCTCAAAATTTTATGCCACCGTCCTCCATAGGAAGCTATCCAACGATCTCGAGCAGAGAAACCTTAGAGCCCAGGGCCAGGCAGGGTTCAAGCCAGCACATCAGACTATTGACCATATTTTCACCCTTTGAGCCATGATTGAGGAGGCACGCCACCGTTCCTCGAAAGTCTACTGCTGCTTCGTAGACTTTCAGAAAGCCTTTAACTCGGTTCCAAGAGAAGATTTATTACAGCGGCTCAGAGACATCAGCATCTCAACGACCCTACTGACAGCTATTATATGCCTTTATGAGTCCGTTTGTGGTAGCCTCCACACAGCTCGATTATTGTCTGAGTTCAGCCAAAGCACTATTGGGGTTAAACTAGGTTGCCCACTATCTCCCACCCTATTTGGGATCTACATCGATGAGTTGGAAGCCTTTCTCCACGAGCATATCCAGCACACAGATGGGTGCCTCCTCCACGAGGTCCTGATCTCTATTCTACTCTTCGTTGATGATGTAGTACTCTTATCTTCCTCCTCGAAAGGTTTGCAGAGATAGCTAGATGCCTTAGCCTTGTTTTGTGATCTTCGGAAGTTGACGGTGAATTTGAACAAAACAAAGGTTATGATCTTCAATGGGGTGAAGAAAACCACAGACTTCCATTTCCTATTCAAGGGGGAGCAAATCAAGATCACTAGTACCTATACTTACTTGGGAGTGCAGTTCTCTGGTCCCCGCTTCAGTCTACGACCAGCTCTCCAGCCACGATTTAACAAGGGGTACAGGTCCTTAGCCCTTCTCGAGAGACAGTGTTTTCGCCATCACTTCCAGGATATCTCATCCAAGATGAACCTGTTGGACACCTTGATCCATCCCACTGTTTTATACGGATCAGAAATTTGGGGACCCTCTTTACTCGAGTCGGATTGGGCCTTAGCTGAGAGAGTCCAAATCCTTGTTCTTCAGCGCATCATCAGATGTAAGCAAACAGTGCCGCAGCACATCATCATAGCTAAGTTTGGGGCCCATCCTTTTCGCCTTGAGACAATCTTCAGATTGGTTTCCTTCTTGCACCAGATCCATGGGTTCATCGACTCATCTAAAGGTTGGGACAGGTATCCTAATTTAGCCTATTGCTCTTCAGAGACCATTCCCGTGCTACTCACTCAAGAAGAGCCAAATGTTGGTTCATAGGGGTTTCAGATCTTCTTACATCAGTAGGGATCCATTTAGATCATCTCCCCCTGCTCCGGTACTCTCTGGATGCTCCCGGCCACCTTCTACCTATCCGACAGGAGTTAAATAAAATCATCAGGGAGGATATTTACAAGCAGTTCGTTCAGATTACATGGGTTAAATCCCCGGGAGGGTTGCGCCCAAAGGTGGCCTTTTATGTTGAACACTTCCTGGAGATTAGAAGCCTCTATGTAAAACAATTTGCCCAAGGAAACCACTGCGCCCTCTCTCCTGCACAACAAACGTCAACCATATCAGATTAGATGCATTAAGAAAAAGGAACAAATGCTACAGAAAAATAGCAAGATGAAATCATAGATCGCATTGATACTAATGAAAACTCCCTAATACAAGCGCATCCAAGCCAAGCGAGTTGAGCAACCCCTGCAAAAACGCCCAAGTTGAAGTCGCCCTCCTATGGACAAGACAATGTTTCCCAAAAAAAATAGATCTTACAAAAATACCCAAATGCTAGGAAGCAATAGATTTTCCAATCACCATCGAAGAACACTTGATGCAAAGGAGATAAAAAAAATTCCACAAGAATAGTTTTTCTATTATCCAAATCCAAGAGCCAAAAGCTCCTTACAAATGAGAAGCACTCTCCTTTAAATAGAAATGAGAGAACCAAAATCCTAACCACTTTCAAAACGAGTGGCTAAAATTAAAAGATAAAATATTATAATCAATGGTTGAGATGAGCTCAACATACAATACATGGATCAATATAACCATAAAGTACCAAAGTGAACTAAATCACCCATAAAGAGGGTACCCCACTCAACAAGAAATAAATGAAGCACATGGAGGGTCCATGGAGTGTTAACTAAATCCCTATGGGTGCCCCATGCCACAATAAAATAATATAATATTTTAATTCTTTGACTTTGTGCCTCCTTGAGGAAATCGTGAGCCTCCGAAAAGCTCCAGAAAATAATAATAAAATACCCAAAAAATAGTTGTGGGCCCAATCAAGTGCTACAACTACTGGAGAAGGTGCGAAGGACATCACTCTCATCATCATGACTCATATCATGTCATTTCCTTGACTCAGTAGCCTAAAAATGATTTCTTCAATAGCCATTTAATCATTTTTTAATCTGCCTCGAGAAATATGAACCTGCCAAAACAGCCTCCTATGGTGCCTGTGTTGTCCAACTGAGCCCACTAGGCTATCTGGGATGGGGGTACTATGGTACAATCAAGTGGCTGCACCCCCTATGCCCCATACAACGCCCTAGGAGACCCAATAAAAACATCTCCCTGCTCAGACACATCATCCTGTGAAGTAAAACTGCATCAAAAGAGTAAAATGAGCCTAACCATCTTTGCAAGTGCCCAGAACTGAAAATAAACTATCTCATTAGACTCAGAGAGTCCAAATCCATCTAGGGTGTATACTCATACCCTTTCCAGGTCTCTGCCTGATCATCAACAATATCCAATAAACAATATAATCACTTGTAAATGACCAGATACCAATAATATAACTCAAACTATCATCCATCTGCTGCAAGTGCTACAAGGCTAAGACATGCTCTACAAATCATTTAAGTAACAATCACAACAAGTAGCAGGCATTTCACTAGCGGTACATCAACCAAATACATATATAGGGCTTTATTTATTATTACTCAGACTAGACTTTCAGGACTATACTCACTTCATAGTTGTAGTCAATTTGTTAGTGAAGGGTTAAGGCTGAAATTGATAAAGCTAGGGCAAAGGGTGACTTCTTACGAAACTCAATTTTTTTTTTAAACCAAAAAATAGAACTTTGCTGATGTACTTCGGAGCCTCTTTGTTAATGTACTTTGGTTCAGAACCTCAGAGATGTATTGCACTAGGTGCTATTTTGGATATTTGCACCCATATTTGCTATATATATGAGAAACTTTGCATATTTCTGTATTAATGGTTTGGATTCATATGTATGCACATGAGTATATATGTTTTTTACAAAATATGAATATTTTATGTATTTTTTAGTCAGTAGGCATTTTACCTGGTTTTTTGCCGGTTCCGGTCCGGTTCACATTTTGGGCTTCGCCGGTTCGATGATCGGTCCGGTTCCGATAACATTGTACTTAACATCATGACACTTTGGATATAGAAGGGGAATACTTACTATAACCACATAACCACATGTCGGATAAACAACAACACAGGGAATGGCAGTGCCTCACAAATGGTTGAGTTGTTCAAAGAGTGCTTATTCAACTTAGGCATCATATCTACATCAAGTTTGATCCAAGTTCATTAGGACCATCAATTTTATTTCCATGGCCTTTTTGGCCTATATGACCATTTGGGACTTCACCAGTGCCTAAAAGCACAGCGAATCGCAGCTTTCATCCGAGACATATTCAAATTTATAAGGTCAACAATATTAGGATATAGCATATATATTTAACCATTGCTTTTTTGGACCTTTTCTTATACCCTTCAAGGGGTATTTTAGCATTTCAGTGCTCTTGCCCTTTTTCACATATGTTAAGAAACACAGTTTAGCATTTTTTATTTTCCATGGGCGCATATATAACATTTTCAACACAAGTAGTACATGACCTTTCAGTTTTAGCCAACATCTCACGTGACCAGGGGGAGTTCTGCACAGTGCCAAACATCGTGTCAACCAACCAGAATGATTTAGGCATACAATCCAACTCACCAAAGGCAAGTTCTGTCACCAACTCAGAGCCGAGACACAATATAAACTGGGAGTTTGTCCAACAAGGGTTCTAGCGGGGAAAGGTCCTCCATGCCACAAGTCAAGTAGTAAGTCGTGTTAAAACAAAACTGGAAGGTAATGGATGGGTGGAGACAGTGAATGATGAAGCCAACACTAGCGAGCCAAAACAATGGTGGGAATGACTACCTCTATTCTCCCTAAGGAGGGTAAAACCAATGAGTATAGATCAGGAACTTCAAGTCTAAGTAGGGACATCAATACATAATACAAAATACATCCATGTCCATATAATTATGACTGCCAGATCAAGATACTACATGTTAATACATGTTGCAAATACAAGTATAAGAGCAATGCTAACCATAACACAATATAATAAAAGCTGAGCCATAATCATGCATATAATCCATCTGAACCATCATCTATCCAATGAGAAAGTACTGATATAAATCTAGGCATCAATAACTGCTCTGTAAATGACTAAATGGCTACATCAGTCCTCAAATCTGAGTGTCCTAAGACTCAATCCTGACATGGGAGAGTACAATAGTCCATAAATAAAATAATGATCCGACAAAACTGCTCATCTTAACATCTCATATGTAAGAGATCTGGCTGAAAAATGTATTGTATCTAAAAAATAGAATATGGTATCCTGGCTACTATATATGTGATAACATCTGGCTCCAGCTGGGACAAGTGCTCTGCTGAAAAAAGCGCTTGAGAACCTCAGAATCTCTAGTCCTCGTACTCTGCTTCTCGTACCCTCGATCAATCCTTCCAGCTCAGCAACCGCTACCAAAATGTCACCGACTACCTGCAGCATGTCCAGAGCTATACCAAACTCATAGATCGATCGTCAGAACAATATGAGGATAAAAATAAAGTACTAAAAATAAGCATGCATAAAACCAAAAAGTAGAAAATAAATCTAATCTATAACCATAACTTTCAAGAGAAGTTTGAATTTTATTGTGCAGGATAACAGAAATCAAAACTATACTAAGAGCTTCAAAGGCGTGCTTCAGGCAAAAATGCAAGATTCTACACTACTGCCGGGTAAGGCTTATTCATCCTACCTACCTACTCTAACCCATTTAGACAAGTTTTAGGTAAAATCATAAATCCAATGCAACCACTTGCTGAAAGAATCTATTGAGCTTTATTTACAGTTAATGACCCAACAAGCCAAAGATGGTTTAAAAGTAATGTATATGAAAATTGAAACCATTTTAACTTGTTGTTTGAAATTCAAAGAAAGATCTAGAATGAAATCATGACAAGGATGCAATTGACTTTTGAGAACTTCGTCCATCAAAACACTGATAGGATCATAAAAGGTATGCAAGTTCGCTCTTGATGGAAGAAGACAATATGATTCATGACTTGGCCACTCCAAACATTTCTCTGTTTTCTCCTCTACCCTACTAGGACATTCAATTTTATTCACTCCAGGAGAATCAAATGGGGACAAGTTGTAATGTAATGAAACTGTGAATGAGATCAAGCCCATTTGCTGTTTAAAAATGGAGAAAAGATGAAATTGATCTTTATACACCTTCTTCAGCCATCCATAATACAGATTTACAAATTGAAAAAATTTATTCATTACAGATGACTGAGAAGAGACATGGAGTGCCTTTTCCCCAATTACGTGATAATGCTTAAACTCCTGATTCAAAATTTCGAAAGTAACAACTTGACTAAACGACAAACCCATACAAGAAGACTTGAAGAGTTGGGACGGGAGGGTGGTTTGAAAATTTTCTCCCAGACTTGGAATAATTGATCTCAGAAATTGATGAGAGGAAAGAGTTTTTAAATTAATTCCAGGAGTGATTTCAAGATTCGAAACAAGGTCAGTATCTATACATTGAACCAACATATTCTGATTAAGGATTGGATGAGGAATTCTATCGGTACTATCAGGACAAGGCTCCTCATTGCAATGTTCTTGATCAAGTTCACTTATAATCGTATCATCATGTGATTGTTCTTCTTTTAGCTCTAGATAAGGAAAAACATCAATAAGTTCGGTTTCAGTTTCCCTATCACTCTTACAGGCGTGCTCTTCAATCACAATATGACCACAAGATTGCCCTTCAATAGAATTTTGATTGATTTCATCAAAGTCTGAATCCAGATTCATATGGCTTGAATACTGACTCCAATTATCGTCAATTAGGCAATGACTATGAAGCTGCTCTTCTAAAGGCTCTTTAATGGACTCACAAATGGAAGGCTCAACTATCAATATTTCTTGATTGCTAGGTTCCCTTCCACGGATTAAATCCAAGTTTTGCTCTGTGACTGCTTCAAGTAATGATGACAGAGTATCTTGTATGATTTGATTGATATCCTTTTAATTTCAGCATGAGTTTTTGAAACATTATCCTCAAAGTACTCTGTAACATTCTTATGGATTGCAGGAACGCTCATAATTTGGAACATTTTAGGAGAGGACTGGTCCAATTGAGAAAGCAAATTGCCAATATACTGATTGTAATCATTGCTAGATTCACACTCTAAAGAACTATCAGTGTTCCTAACCCATTTATCTCTTAACAGATTTGTGAACATGTCATACCTAGTGATCGATTCTGGTGCTAAATGATCAAACCATAGTTGAACATCCCCTTGCAAGGATTCTCCTAAGGCTCGCATATAAACATCTTCATTGTCTACACCTCTAGATTCCATGTAAACCCAGAGAATGTCCTAATGAATTTCAATGGATATATCATTATTTCCACTAAACTGGGGCAACCTCCTAGTGTAATCATTTGGCATAGGATGAGGTGCTTCCGGTATTTCAAAAAAGTCAAAAGGAGACCGTTTGTCTTTTTTTTTAACAGCTTTGGTTACTTGGCTATAAGGCTTTGACTGGGACTAAATTATAGGTTCATGTCGACTTACAGGTCCACTCGGGATGGTTGGGAAATCTTTATTGCATGGGTGAGGAAATTGGTGGGTATCATAAAGATTGGGATAACTAGATTCATACCCATAGTCATGCTCGAGATCATCTTCATACCCGTAGTCTGACCTCCATCTATCCCTTTCGTTTATTTGTCTTTCAAGTTCATTTATGCTTTTATTTAATTGCTTCATGCGTTTGATAAATATATCTGAATTCATTATGCTTTATGGGATGGGTTCGCTTCTCAGTGGAGTCGCGTTGTGGAGTCGCCAGGTGAACAAATTTATGTGATCACCAACAGATAATGTCGTAGAAGAGGTGAGGTATGTCGAACCAAGGTAGGCCGCTACCTCCCTGGCAACGACGCCAAAATGTTATCACCAACCTTGTAGTTGCGTATGTGAGGTGGACCCAGGATGGATGGAAGAGGGACAAGCAACTAAGGATGTGGAACCAAGATTGCCTCAACTCCCAAATGGATGGTTGTCATCCCAATCGAGGCAGTCTTCGCTTTATGTTATCTTAGCCCAAGACGACAATGGGGCAGACCCATATCTACTCCCGACAGGAGAGATCAGACCTAGACACTAGATCAGATCAAATGGACTTGAGGTACGTAAGGTGTAAGGTAAGTGGAAACCGTAGATCTATGGATGACATCACTAGGTGGACCAAGACTTTGGATTAGAGCTAAGGAAGTCTTAGGTTTGATACAAGTTGGGACACAGGTGACCTATGAGGTAAATACTAGATCTGGGGTTAAGGTACTAGCAACAGGTGAAGATATCAACTGCCTTGGGAAACGTGACCAATGCAGAAGAGGTGAGAAGGGGATTGTGGCTACCTAGTACCTATGGCTAGACTCGAAAGAAGGTATAACAGTATCAAAGTACTCGAGCCACAAGGAAAAGATCAAATCGCAAGAGGAGGCAAAATGAAGGGTAGCGCTAGGGTTTAGAGAATAGTTCCTTGGGATTTGGGCCAAATGGAGTCACTTTAGCAAAACTTCTTCGAAGACCCACTTAGGGTTTGACTCGATCTACAAAACCCAGAAATGGTTTGCCCCGAGATCAAGCGGTTTGATCTATAATATTTTTTGAGTTTTAATATTTAGGGTTTAGAGAACAGTGCCTTGGGATTTGGGCCAAATAGAGTCACTTTAGCAAAACGTTTTTGAGGACCCACTTAGGGTTTGACTTGATCTACAAAACCCAGAAATGGTTTGCCCCGAGATCAAGCGGTTTGATCTATAATATTTTTTTATTTTGAATATTTAGGGTTTAGAGAACAGTGCCTTGGGATTTGGGCCATATTGACTCACTTTAGCAAAACGTTTTTGAAGACCCACTTAGTGTTTGACCCGATCTACAAAACCCAGAAATGGTTTGCCCTGAGATCAAGCGGTTTGATCTATAATATTTTTTATTTTTTAATATTTCAGGTTTTAACATGAAAATAAAGATGTCAATGGATTGAGATCCAGAAAAAAAGAATTAATCTGTAGATCTTACCTGGAAAACCTTGTAGATGCCTTGATGATGATGATCTATGTCGTCCCGATGAATTTGAAAAGATTTGATGCAAGCCTCTATGTAAAACGATTTTCCCAAGGAAGCCACTGCGCCCTCTCTCCTGCACAACACACGTCAACCATATCAGATTTGATGCATCAAGACAAAAAAAACAAAATGCTACAGAAAAATAGCAAGATGAAATCATAGATCGCATTGATACTAATGAAAACCCCCCGATACAAGCACATCCAAGCCAAGCGAGTTGAGGAACCACTGCAAAAACGCAAAAGTTGTGTTCGGGTACACAGGGTACTCCCAAAAGACCGAACACCTTGAGCAACCGCTTCACACAAATAGATCACAGATCAACACACCGATGTTTGTCACGTGGTTAAAACCCTAGAGAGGGAAACAGTCCACGACCCCAGCCAAATAGCTACTTGGAGCAATTTATTATGCAAAAGAAAGAAAGTTACATGAGCTTCTCATAATCGATCAACTAGCCAAGGACCCTCTATGCTCTTTAAATAGAGATCATAGACCAATTGGGTGTTAAGCCACGGATCAATGGTAGGTATGATCTAAGAGAAGTTGAACCATCAAATCACTCTATGTCTAGAACATATCGTGACTGCCGGATTAGAATATTTACAAATGCATACTAATGCATACTAAAGAAACACACTTTTACCTAACAGATATATTACACAAGTTGATCTTAACTAACTCCTAAGTGTCTAAATATCCTAACATCCCCCCTTAAGAACAACTTGGGATAGGATTGACGGATTTACAAAAGTGACACTATTAGGAGAAGGAATGAGGCATTAGAGCCTATCCCCCCTTAAGGACACATTCCTGAACTCCTAACATAGACCGAAGTTTAGAAAACTTCGCTTCTGTAAGAGACTTGGTGAAGATGTCTACAACTTGATCATCTATAGGGTAATAGAGAACTTCAATAACACTATCATGAACAAGATTTCTGGTGAAGTGCAAGTGCAGCTCAATGTGTTTGCTGCGCGGATGTAGAATTGGATCTTTGGCAAGCTTGAAGGCACTTTGATTGTCGCACCAAAGTGGAGTAGGTTGTTGCTGCTAGAATCCAAACTCTGAAAGGATCTGTCGAAGCCATAAAGCTTCCTGCCTAGCATTAACTGGGGCTCAATATTCTGCTTCTGCTGAAGAAAGAGCAAGAGCTTGTTGTTTCTTACAATCCCAAGTGACAAGTCCAGATCCCAAACTGAAAACATAACCTGCAGTAGACTTTCGATCATCAAGATCGCCGGCCCAATCTAAATCAATGAAACCAACCAACAAAGGTTTCCCCCCTGTACTGTAATGAATCCCAAACTGAATTGTACCTCAAATATATCGAAGTATTCTTTTTGCTGCTTTCCAGTGACTTTCATGAGGAGTTTGCATATAACAGGCAACACGACCAACGACAAAGGAAAGGTTAGGACGTGAATGAGTCAAGTATAAAAGACTACCAACAAGTTGACGATACAAGGTGGCATCTACTTCAGGGGAAGTACAAGTGGCAGAAAGTTTGACTCCAAACTGGAAGGGAGAAGGGGTTGGTTTACAATCTTCCATGTGGAAGCGACAAAGAAGGTCACAAGCATACTTAGACTGGGAAAGAAAGATTCCTTCTTTGGTTTGCAAGACTTGGAGACCAAGAAAATAATGCAAATGTCCTAATTCTGACATTTCAAAATTTTGCTTAAGACTGGATTTCACATGGGTTATAAGTTTAGGGTCACTACCAGTAAGGATAAGATCATCAACATAAAGAACAAGTATGATGAGATGGTTTCCTACTTTCTTGGTATAGACATTGGGGTCAGAATGGCATCTAGAAAAACCAGTGTTAAGGAGAAAGCTATCCATTTTGGCATACCAAGCTCTAGGAGCTTGCTTAAGGCCATATAAGGATTTCTTAAGGAGACAAACAAGGCTAGAACTATTCTGAACATATCGAGGAGGTTGTTCCATGTAAATTTCCTCATGTAAATCACCATGTAAGAAGGCAGACTTGACATCCATTTGATGGAATTCCCAGTTATGTAAGGCTGCAAGGGAAAGAACAAGGCGGATGGAGTTCATTTTTGCTACAAGGGCAAAGGTTTCATTGTAGTCAATCCCTTCAACTTGGGAAAAACCTTTGGCAACTAACCTTGCCTTAAGTCCTTCAACACTTCCATCTCATGCATACTTAGTTCTGTAGACCCATTTACATCTGACAAGTTTTCTTCCTTTTGGAAGAGGAACAAGATCCCAAGTATTGTCCGCCATTAAGGAACGATATTCTTCATCCATAACTGCATCCCAATCTGGATTTCCTGAAGCTTCTGCAAAAGTTTCTGGATCATGATTCTCGGAAACTTGAGCCAAAAGGGAAGAGGCTCACTGAAACTGAGAACGTGTTCGACGTTGATCTCTAGGATCACCGGCAAGATCACCAGCTGCTTCACATGTTGAACGGACCCATCGAGGAAGTATTGGTGCTAGTGCAATTTGAGGAACATGAGCAGGTGGAGGTGGATTTTCATCCTCACTGTCATCATCAGAAACTGGAGTTAGAAACCTGTCAAGGAAGCTGGAAGAAGAAGAAGAAGAAGGCACAATCGCCGAATCAGGCTCGCAGGCCAAAGATGGCACACCCGCCAAGTTAGGATCGCAGGCCAAGAGATTTTCATCAAATTTAACATCTCTTCTAATGATTATATCATGTGAATGGGTTTGAAGAAGTCTATAACCTTTTACATCTTCAGAATATCCAACAAATATGCACTTTTCACTTTTAGGCTGCAATGCTTTCCGTTTTTCATCAAGAATGTGAGTCCATGCTTCACAACCAAACACACGAAAGTGACTTACATCTGGTTTAATTTTACTCCATGCTTCTTCCGATGTTATACCTTGTAAAACTTTAGTGGGTGTGCGATTTACTATGTAATTTGCACAATTTATGGCCTCATCCCAATATTAAAGACTTAGTCCCTTAGATTGGATCATACAATAAGCCATTTCTTTTAAAGTGTGGTTCTTCCGTTCAGCTACACCATTTTGTTGTGGTGTATATGGAACAGTGTGCTGTTGTTGGATTCCTTGTTTAATGCAGAAAGTAGTGAACTTGTTGTTAACATATTCTCCTCCATTGTCAGATCTTAACTTAATAATTTGATGACCAGATTGTTTTTCAACAAGGGCCTTGTAGGCCAAGAACATGTTAAATACTTCGCTCTTAAGTTTTAGGAAGTAAACCCAAGTGCGTCTAGAGTAGTCATCAATGAAAGTTAAGAGATATCTGAAACCAGAAAAGGAAGCAGATGGAAGAGAACCACACAAGTCACTGTGCACAAGCTCCAAAGGAACCGAGGCGTGCCAAGAGGCATATTTTTCAAAACTGTCGCGATAATGTTTTTCGAGTACACAACCGAAACAAACACCATCCTTGCAAGATACCATCGGAAGACCAGTCACCATATTGTCTTTACATAGTTGTTGCAATGAGCGATAATTTAAGTGACCAAATCGCTCATGCCAAAGTTTGCTCAAGTTATCACTATGAGCAACAAAAACTGAAGGAAAAGGTGATGACCCAAAGTTGTTAAATTTGTACAACCTAGTAATATCATCAACAGTTCCAGTAGCAAGGACATTTTGAGGATTTTTAAAATCCTTGATTACAACTTGGTGAGGTGTAAACATCACAGTTTTACCTTCACCTGAATGAGTAATTTGATAGACTGATAACAAATTGCAGGAAATTTTTGGAACACATAGTACATCACTGAAATGACCATTTTCTACTGGAACTGTTCCAGATCCTACAACACTTAGAGATCTATCATCACCAACAAATATTTGTTTGCTGTTACATTCATGCATAGTAGAAAATATGGCTTGATCCTTAGCCATATGATAAGATGCTCCAGAATCAATGAACCATTCATTAGAAGTAGAAGAAGAAGATGCAGTATAAGAGTAACCAAAAGCACAAAGTGCATGTCCATGAGAGTTAGATTCTGAAGACGAATCTATGCTGATGTGGTGCTTCTTCATTGCTGCTTCCAAGGCTGCCATCTTCTTGAAACACTTAGATTCATCATGATTATCTTTCCCACAAAAATTGCACTGACACTCAGTCTTCTTTCCTTTTTGATTGGATCCTTTGTCATTTTTTAAAGAAGGAGATGACTGAGAGGGTTTGGGACCCTTGTTGTTTGGCTTATTATTGCAAAAATTATGTTTCTTGGGAGGCTTGGACTTTTCTTTCTGTTGGAACAATAAGGCTTTCCCAGATGTATCTGCATTGTTATTTATTCCAAGATGAATGAGCTTATCTTGCTCTATAATTAAAGAATCACAAAAGAATTCAAGATGAGGCTCTTGATAGCTAGCTACAGTCAAGGATTCTTTCATGGAGTAGAATGTAGATAGAAAAACAGAATATGCAGGTCCAAGTTTCGAAAGAATATGATAAATACATTATTTGTCTTCTTTCTTAATCTTGCATTCTGCACATAAGAGTCTAAGAGTTTTATACTTCGATAAATAGTCTTGAATGCATGAAAAATTATTTGGATTCAAGGAAAGCAACTCATTCTCAAGTTGATGACCCCGAATTTCATTGTGTTTACCAAACACAGATTCCAACTTTTCCCAAGCTTTATCAGGTTCATCAATTCCAGATATGTGGAATCGCAAATCAATAGAGATTGACATCCCAATCAATCCACGAGCTTCATCACATCTATTTGCCCATTTAATTTTCTTATCATCATCAGTGGGTTCTGTTTATGATTCGCCGCGATCACGCAAGGTGCACGGCAAAGAGCATACGCAACCAGGGAAGGCAACAGTCCGAGACTAAAACAGTAAAGATCTAGTAATAAAACTGATAAAATATCGGAGTTTAAAAAAAAAATCTGTCACTGTAACATTATACCTTCAGATCTGCTGAAATGTGTGTTTCTGGAATAAACGGAAATAGTTTTCGGTGAGAGGAAAATTCTTTCCCAATGGAAACGGTGCTCCAAACGCAATGGAACACCTCCCACAAGCCAAAAATGCACAAAAAATCCAGAACCAGAAACCCTTTCAAAGTTTCGGCAGCACCAGTTCCAAATCTTGATCAAAACCGAAAGCGACGCTTCATAAAAGCTATGATACCATGTTCGGGTACACAGGGTACTCCCAAAAGACCGAACACCTTGAGCAACCGCTTCACACAAATACATCACAGATCAACACACCGATATTTGTCACGTGGTTAAAACCCTCAAGAGGGAAACAGTCCACGACACCAGCCGAATAGCTACTTGGAGCAATTTATTATGCAAAGGAAAGAAAGTTACATGAGCTTCTCATAATCAATCAACTAGCCAAGGACCCTCTATGCTCTTTAAATAGAGATCATAGACCAATCGGGTGTTAAGCCACGAATCAATGGAAGGTATGATCTAAGAGAAGTTGAACCGTCGGATCACTCTATGTCTAGAACATATCGTGACCGTCAGATTAAAATATTTACAAATGCATACTAATGCATACTAAAAAAACACACTTTTACCTAACAGATATATTACACAAGTTGATCTTAACTAACTCCGAAGTGTCTAAATATCCTAACAAGTTGAAGTTGCCCTCCTGTAGACAAGACGATGTTTCCCAAAAAATAAAGATCTTACAAAAATACCAAAATGCTAGGAAGCAATAGATTTTCCAATCACCACTGAAGAACACCAGATGCAAAGGAGACCCAAAAAATTTCCACAAGAATAGTTTTTCTACTATCCAAATCCAAGAGCGAAAGACCCCTTACAAATGAGAAGCTCTCTCCTTTAAATAGAAATGAGAGAACCAAAATCCTAACCACTTTCAAAACAAGTGGCTAAGATTAAAAGATAAAATATTTTAATCAATGGTTGAGATGAGCTCCACATACAATACATGGATCAATATAACCATAAAGTACCAAACTTGACTAAATCACCCATAAAGAGGGTACCCCACTCAACAAGAAATTAATGAAGCACATGGTGGGTCCATGAAGTGTTAACTAACTCCCTATGAGTGCCCCATGGCACAATAAAATAATATAATATTTTAATTCTTTGACTTTGTGCCTCCTTGAGGAAATCGTGAGCCTCCTAAAAGCTTCAGAAAATAATAATAAAATGCCCAAAAAATAGGTGTGGGCCCAATCAAGTGCTGCAACTAATGGAGAAGGTGCGGAGGACATCACTCTCATCATCATGACTCATCCCATGTCATTTCCTTGCCTCACTATCCCAAATCGATTTCTTCAATAGCCATTTAATCATTTTTTAATCTGCCTCGGCAAATGTGAACCTGCCAAAACAGCCTCCTAGGGTGCCTACGTTGTCCAACTGACCCCACCAGGCTATATGGGATGGGGGTACTATGGTACAATCAAGTGGCTGCACCCCCTATGCCCCATACAACGCCCTAGGAGATCCAATAAAAACATCTCCTTGCTCAGACACATCATCCTGTGAAGCAAAACTGAATCAAAAGAGTAAAATGAGCCTGACCATCTCTGCAAGCGCCCGGAACTAAAAATAAACTATCTCATTAGACTAAGAGAGTCCAAATCCATCTAGGGTGTATACTCATACCCTTTCCAGGTCTCTGCCTGATCATCAACAATATCCAATAGACAACATAGTCACCTGTAAATGACCAGATACCAATAATATAACTCAGACTATCATCCATCTGCTGCAAGTTCTATAAGGCTAAGACATGCTCTACAAATCATTCAAGTAACAATCACAACAAGTAGCAGTCATTTCACTGGCGGTACATCAACCAAATACATATATAGGGCTTTATTTATTATTTCTCAGATTAGACTTTCAGGACTATACTCACTTCATAGTTGTAGTCAATTTGCCAGTGAAGGGTGAAGGCTAAAATTGATAAAGCTAGGGCAAAGGGTGACTTCTTACTTAACATCATGACACTTTGGATATGGAAGGGGAATACTTACTATAACCACATGTCGGACAAACAACAACACAGAGAATGGCAGTGCCTCACAAATGGCTGAGTTGCTTAGAGAGTGCTTATTCAACTTAGGCATCATGTCTACATCAAGTTTGATCCAAGTTCATTATGACCATCAATTTTATTTCCATGGCCTTTTTGGCCTATATGACCCTTTGGGACTTCACCAGTGCCTAAAAGCATAGCTAATCGCAGCTTTCATCCGGGACATATTCAAATTTATAAGGTCAACAATATTAGGATATAGCATATATTTAACCATTGCTTTTTTCAACCTTTTCTTATACCCTTTAAGGGGTATTTTAGCATTTCATTGCTCTTGCTCTTTTTCACATATGTTAAGAAACACAATTTAGCATTTTTTATTTTCCATGGGTGCATATATAACATTTTCAACACAAGTAGTACATGAGCTTTCAGTTTTAGCCAACATCTCACGTGACCAGGGGGAGTTCTGCACAGTGCCAAACATCGAGACAACCGACCAGAATGATTTAAGAATACAATCCAACTCACCAAAGGCAAATTCTGTCACCAACTCAGAGCCAAGACACAATATAAACAGGGAGGCTTGTCCAACAAGGTTTCTAGCGGGGAAAGGTCCTCCATGCCACAAGTCAAGTAGTAAGTCGGGTAAAACCAATGAGTATAGATTAGGAACTTCAAGTCTAAGTAGGGACATCAATACATAATACAAAATACATCCAAGTCCATATAATTATGACCGCCAGATCAAGACACTACATGTTAATGCATGTCACAAATATGAGTATAAGAGCAATGATAACTATAACACAATATAATAAAAGCTGAGCCATAATCATGCATATAATCCATCTGAACCATCATCTGTCCAATGAGAAAGTACTGTTATAAATCTGGGCATCAATAACTGCTCTGTAAATGACTAAATGGCTACATCAATCCTCAAATCTGAGTGCCCTGAGACTCAGTCTTGACATGGGAGAGTACAATAGTCCATAAATTAATTAATGATCCGACAAAACTACTCATCTCAGCATCTCATATGTAAGAGATCTGGCTGAAAAATGTATTGTATCTAAAAAATAGAATATGGTAGCCTGGCTACTATATATGTGATAACAAGCACTTTGAGATGTTGCTTCAATTTGGGATCTGTTATGATCTCCTAGTTTAGCAGGAATCAGTCCTGCGTGGTGTTGAGTACAGTCGAGGCAGAGTGTTGCAGCCAGCTCGACCAGTTGTGAGGAAGTATGGCTTTGAAAGCTATTGTATGATCGGTTTGATCTCGAGTTAGAGGCTACTTGTATCTTTTGTGATAACCAGAGTTGCATGAAGTTGTTAGAGAACCCAGTGTTCAATGACAAGTTGAAGCATATTGAGATCAAATACCACTATATCTGAGATATGGTGCAGAGAGGAGCAGTGAATCTCCAGTACGTGGCGACTCACGAGCAGATAGTTGATGTGTTGACCAAGCCACTAGCCAGAGTCAAGTTCGAGTACTTCAAAGAGAGACTTGGTATGATCTAGATCAAAGTTCCTAGAAAGAGGGAGCGACAAGCTATTGCATGGTGGAAGACGCAGGTTGTCCTTAGATGTAATCAGTCCTGGCGTGCTTCCATGCTAGAGATGATGAGAGACCGGAAGACACAGATGCACTAGAACGAGATCTCACATGGGAAGGAATACAAGTTGTCCCCGGACATAATCAGTCCTAGCATAGAACGCAGGTTGTCTCTGAACGTAATCAATGTTGTCAAGTTGTCCTCGGATGTAATCAGTCCTGGCGTAGAACGCAGGTTGTCACTGGATGTAATGAGTCCTGGAAGGTTGTCCTCGAATATAATCAATCCTAGCATAAAACGCAAGTTGTCCCGGGACGTAATCAGTCCTGTCAAGTTGTCCTCAGATGTAATAAGTCCTGTCAGGTTGTCCTCAGATGTAATAAGTCCTGGCATAGAACGCAGGTTGTCCCTAGATGTAATGTGTCCTGGAAGGTTGTCCTCGGATGTAATTAGTCCTGGTGTAGAACACAGGTTGTCCCTGGATGTAATGAGTCCTTGAGTTTGTCCTTGGATGTAATTAGTCCTGGCGTAGAACGCAAGTTATCCCTGGACGTAATCAGTCCTTATATGTTCCCATGTTGGAGATGAAGAGAGGTCCATCGGTCACGAAGACACTTGGTGTGCGCCTAGGCGATTCTCGCATAGTGGTAGATGCAGGTTCTCCTCGAGATGTAATGAGTCCTGGCGTGCTCTTATGCTGATAGAACGCAGGCTAAGCGTGGAGAGACGTAATGCACTTGGTGTGCTCCTAGATGATTCTTGCATAGTGGTAGAAGCAGGTTGTCTCTGAGATGTAATGAGTCCTGGTGTGCTCCTATGTTGGTAGAACGCAGGTGGTCTATTGGACATATGGTATGCATCTAGGTTGCTCTCCGTGTGCGATGATGAGATGATCTGGATACAAAGAGATGACGGTAGGAGATGCAGGTGATTGGAGTGGCAATGTAATGTATGGTCTTGGGTTGTACCTACGCGATGGCTTGCTCATGGATATGATGAAGACCTCGATGAGGACTAGGCCTACACCTAACATGAAACATGGTTGGCTCTGTAGAAACTTCTTATGATGGATATATCCGATAGATGTCACTAATCAATGATCGACAAGATGAGGACTACGACAGCAGCGACGATGATGATTCAACGATGATGACCTAACCAAAGTGTTGATGGCTGTGGCAAGAGAATACCTTCCTAGTTAAGAGGGAGTGTTGTTGTAATTGTAACTTTGGAAGATATTATGATGTATATTATCATTGTATATTGTTGCACCCTCGTCGGAGATGTTTTCCCTCCGTTGGGATGTCATTATTGTATATGGTCAATGAGGTGCAACCTCCGTTGTAAGTCGGGGCAGTAATCCCCAAGATGAATATAATAAAATGTATTTTCGAGTCTCCATAGTTGAAGTCGACCCTGCTAGGTTAAGAGGTCTGCCCAGTCAAGTTTTAGGCTATGTCACATGGTTTGGGTTCGAGTTCGAGTTCAACAAGGTTGAAGTTCTGTTCGAATTCGAATTTTTTAATAAGGTTCGAAATGAGGTTCGTCATTAAATTCGTCTATATTCATTTTAAAAATATAATATATTTTAAACATATAACTATTTTATGATATATTAACCTAACAAATATATATTTTTATCCTCTTTAAAATACTTTATAACATCATTGTGCTTATAATTAATATATAATAAAAAAAACATTAATATATAATGCATATATTTAATATATACACATTAAATAAAATAAAGTTAATCTTCCTTTTACTTGGGACCTATCATGTATGATGTATCAATAGATTTTCCAAAGTAAAATATCATGCGAGAGTTGATAATCAAACGGTTGAAATACTAGAAGCTCTAGAAGTTTAGACCTACGTGGTGTCCATTGAATTTCACCAACTCATAACCTCAATCGATGGGCCTATGTGAGTGTAGTCTGGAGTCCAAACTCGTCCAATTGTCGAGTGTGACTACGGGCGGCGGGATGAGCAGCAAATGCGGGAAGCCGAATGCACAGAGAACGTGGGCGATGGAATGAGCAGGGGCCACGGGCGATGGAATGAGCCAACATCCAAATGAACAAAGAACGCGGGTAAACAACGGCGGCAAGCAGACAACGACGACAAGAGTATGTTAGGGAAAGAAATTCGTCGAATTAAATCGAATTCCAAAAACAGATTGAAATTCGCCGAATTTTGAACATGAAGGCTGAAATTCGGCAAACCTTGTGACATAGGTTTTAGGTAAGTCACTTGATGTGTATAAATAAGGAGGCGCCCTCCCACATATAGACACACACTCACTCACTCATAAGTTTGCATGAGGTGAGAAAGAGGACAAGGAGGAGAGAGAGAGAGAGCTGAAGAAGACTTCTTATTCTTGGGTTTTTCCATCTTGTGATATTGTCTTAGTGACGGAACTATTCTGAGGAAGTTTGAGGGGTTTTCTCCTTTATGGTTTCCCCGAGGAAAATCTTTGTGTCTTGTGTATCTTCTCAATCTTATGTATCTCGTTGTGTTTGTTATTCTTTCAGATAAAGATCCTAATCAATTTGAATTAGACTAGAAAAACTAACAAAATTATATGTTTCGGAGTTGATTTATACTTCAGAATCCAAATTTGTAATTTACTGCAGTCAAGGTGAATCATAAATATTCTTGGCCTCAAATCCTCCCAAGGTCTTCCTGGATGACCTAGGATTTGACCAACTCTTCCTCAAATCCCTAGGGTTTGGCTTTTCTCTTGAAATGGACCTGCAATAACACTTCAACCAGATCTGAAAGAAACCCTTGGGGCTGACATAACCTAATCTTAGGATGATGTCACCTCTCCAAAAATTGACTTTTTGTAAGATTTTCTCAACTTTTTAGGATTTCCTCAAGATTTTATCAAGATCTGAAATTTAATACTGCAATTAACTACTTCATAAAATTGAAATTGAAATAACTACATTGCAAAAAATGAGCATTTTTGGATATTTGCAAAAGTATGTAATTTTTAGGATTTTCTATATTTTTTTGTATTTTTTGCAATATATAGTACAAGAATTTGATAAAAAAAAGAGATTCCAAGTGAAGATGAGGGAATAAGACCTAAGTGTCTTTCCCTTCAAAGCCACCGAGGAATCTTGGTTAGCATTCCTCTCAAGAGTTGGCAATCCAATTTGTATGAATTAGGGAAAACCAAGAAACCCTAGGTTGTGTTAGTTTTAACCTAATTAGGGAAAAGAGAGGTGCCAAAGGCCCAACAAGAAAGACCCTCCAAGAAGGGATGTCTCACTTACAAGACAATGTTATCATGCATAAAAAAACTTAATTAACTCTTACATTGGATGTCTCCGACAATGAAAGAAAAGAGAACCATAGATCTTACCACAAAAGAAGAGCAAAGAAGAAGAGAGTAACCCTCTCAAGAATACTTTCCCTTAGACAAGCCTTTCAAGATTTAGTAAAACCTTCAATCACCAAAAATTCACCACATTTAAGCTTCAAGGTGCCAACAAGAGGTGCACACCACTTAGCCAAGGCAGACAAGAAGAAAGAGAGAAATTATTTTATTTGATCCTATGATCTTGTGTTACAAATGAAAGAGGATTGTCTTATTTATATGTGTTACAAGATATGCTTTTTCAAAAAGACAACTTTTCACTCCTCTAGGTTGACCTACCTAAAATAACTTGAAATGATTTTTCAATGAATTTTTAGGGTTTGTCACCCACAAGCCGAGGACTAAACCTCATTGGACATAAAATAATAATAAAAATGATGAATTATTGCAAGTTGATGAAACATTGAGCTTGGGAGGAGGGTGCCATGCCCCAACTAACCCCAACAATGTGATTTTTCCCTCAACGCCCTCCTCCTTCAAGTGGTATGACCTCTTCAAAAGGATGGCATCATCATCAACTTGGCATGCTTGAGCCAAGAGGAGGGTGAATACATGAGACAATAAGTCCAAGGGGGCGTAAATGAGGTGCGCTAAGTTGGGTATGACAACCCTTACATGTGCAATCACCTCTACAAAGCATAAAAAAAAGTGTGGCTAGGAGCCCCTAAGCCATATATCCTAATTGAGTCATCTCAAGAATCATCGAACACCGACCTAGGGCATAAATGCCCAACATGATGGGGGACTTCCACCACATCAAGAAGCAGTCAGAAGAAAGTCACTAAGCCAATACTCCTTGAAATGAAAACCAAGAGGACTTTCCATGACTAGACCATGGGTCTTGAGCCCCTAGATCAGCACTTTTATATAAAACAAGCCCCATCTTGGCCTTTACATTGAAAAAAGACCCCTCCTCTCTAGCCCATCTAATATGGCACACTACAAAGTATCTGGATGGTAACACGTATCCATAAACCCAAGCTCATTTAAGTTGAGTTGGGTATTTATAAAAACCACTACCATTTCAACTAAGGAACTTATATTGAGTTGGTTATCCATAAACCCACTCTCATTTGTATTGAGCTAGGTATTCAAAAGCCTACTCTCACTTGTATTGAGTTGAGTATCCATAAACCCATTCTCATTTGTTTATTGAGTTATGTATCCATAAACCCACTATTATTTGTATTTCAGCCACGACCATGGCCAGCACTAAATAATATTGAGTTGGTTATCCATAAAACCACTCTCATTTGTATTTCAACCATGTATGACCCTATATCGAATATCAATTTGGGTATCTATAAACCAATCTCATTTGTATTTCAACATTTTACTCCTTGGATCTTGTTCGACATAAGGGGGGGTTGTTGAGAATGGTGTAAGCTACACCTTTGGCCACAACCAACATCATACTGTAATTATAATTGTATTTATTTTCAAGATTGGCTAAAGCCAACTAGTGAACATTCATTTATCGAAATTCTAGGCTTGGTTAAGGCCAACCTAATCAATGTGGGCCCATGACCCCTATTGAGGAAAATGCCCTACTCTTGAGTTGTGTATATATGTACAACTCTCATTTATAATTTCACAAATAATGTGATTCATTCATCTTCTAATAAAAGCGGTTTGTCCTATGGGCACCGTTAGTATTGCGTTCTTCTTTTTCCTTTCTATGTTCTCTTTTTTGTGAACACTAACAAGGTTGTACCCTATTGTCATTCTAGGAACAAAGAAACATGAAATCATTGTGAAAGGTGAACCTATGGAATACCTTACACTTCACCTCATACCCAATATGCCTATGGTTCTTGAGCTTCTTGCTTTTCCTGCAATTGCGAATTCAAGCCACAACTTTTTTCTCTTCCTTCTTATTTATTTCATTCCAAGCTTCATGAGCCCTTTGTATGATTTCTCAGGTTGATTTGCCACAAAGTTCAACCCCATGGCATGGGATCTGTTATCACATATACATTTGCAGTTGGGCTACCATGATGCAATATACATATCTATCTCTTATTCTATTCCGAGCTATTTTTCACATGGGGTTTTAGAATGGATCATTATGGCCTCAGCCATTTCAAAGCCTTGTTCAGTAGAGTTTCCTTGCCAGGACTGAGATTCATTAGTCCATTGAGATGCTTTCAGTGATGACCTAGTTCATTTGAGCAGAGTAGCAGATTATATATGGTGCACACAGTTACAGAGGGGCCTTATTAAATGGAGACAAGTATATATGGTGAGATCAAGTATATGTTTCCATGGTTTGATTTTGCTCTATGATGTATATTAAACACCTAGGCTTGTCTTGTTAGGATGATCATGGTGACCTATGCTTAAACATGTGTATATACTGATGCTTGAACTTGTGCTAAGACTAATCAAAGTGCTCGATGTTGAAGACTGTTGCTCATGCCATACTTTGTGCAAATGTTAAACCTTAGTGCTATGTTGGTTCCATGTGTCACTTGTCCCCGTCCATCCAGTTCATCCATGATTGATCCTTAACCCAATGACTATAGCTTGATCAAGACTTATAAGATTGAAGAACACTTTCCCCACTTTGACCCCTATGCATGATGGATCCCATGTTTTCTGTGTCTCGGCTCTGAGTTATCCCAAAGAGTGTCAGCTAAAACTTTAAGCAATGTGTCTACCATCATTACATGCATTATGTGCTAAAAATGTTATCTGTCGAAAGGTTGAAATGCAAAGCCCTCAAACAAATGCAAAATGTGTCTTTGGAGTTTGGACACAACTCAAAAAGGGTTGTAAAATAAAATTGTGAAAAGGCCTAAAGAAAAAGCAATGGATAAGTAAATGCCAAATCTAAAGACTGTTGGCCACTATTTGAAATGTAATGATTATTTCCTCACGAAGCCTGCGGGTTTTGATGTGAGATGGGGCAAGGGACCGCTAATTCACAGTGTCCCCTAAGATCTCCGAATTACAATTCTTTTGTACTCAACACAAGGGTCCTAGTAAAGATCCTCACGAAGCTTGTTCTTAGCTTGGATGTGAGCTGTATACATGTTGTTAGAATTTAATGGGCTCTTTTCAGGTTAGCTTATCCACTTTTGAGACACCACCATACCCTATTGTTCATATGTCATGTATATGTCATCGTGGTCATGTGTAATTGTCAGCATTCTGAAAGATTATATGGTCAAAGTCAACTACAAGTCATCTCCCTTTGCCTTAGCCTTGTTTTCCATCTTCACCCAACATTAGCACACTGTTTAAACTTTGTAAGTATGGCATGCACAAACGGACTTCCAAAAAGTACCAAGATTTTTCAAAGGCACAGTTATATCTTACTTACTATTATTATTGTTGTCACCATGATTATGAATAACTTGATTTAAGTTTGGTTTTGATATACACCATTGGAGCATTTCTTACCTTGGATACATGGAGGATCATATGGGTAGAGTATCTCACCTCCCGTTTGGGTACTTTGATCTGGTCAACCCAGTTGACCAAGTCAAACACGGTTCCCAAGGCAGTGACTCAAAAACCAACATTGCTTATATTTGTTCCAGACGTACCCAGGACCAATACCACGGTTTCAGTTTTGAGAGTTTGGCCCCAGATCTCCTTATCATTGATTATTATCACTTTATTATTGGTCAAATGATCAAATTTTATTACAGATGGCAGTGATTTTGGTTCTCCTAGAGCATTGCAATGTTCCAAGGGGTATGAGTAGTCACATATACCATTCTCTTGTGTCTCCAGATCATCTAGTTTAGTCAGTTTTCCCTAGTTCTCAGCCTGGACAGAGTTATGATAATTTTTATCAGTTTCAGAGAATGTACCATCAGAAAATGAACTAGGGAATTCACTGAAAAAAATCGATTTGGCCTGTTGGGTCAAGGAAATGGCTTGGAAATTTGTCAGATGATGTAGTTTGGCTCCCCAGACAGTTCTTCAACAGTTTTAGTGAGCATTGTTGTCTGAATTATTTTATTTTTTTGGCTCAGTCAGTGAGGACGTCCCCCAAGGGACGCCCCTCAACTTGGCTAGGTGATATATTGTATGGTTATATCTTATGATATGAGGTTGTAATGGGGCCTAGGGTAAATTAAGCCCCTAGTGACCCCTTTGATGTATTATCATGATGTATCTTATGTTTGATTGTGTTTTCCACCTTAGAGAGGCGTCCTTGAGCAAAAGTGTGCCCCCTTTGAAGCGGTCAACTTGATCCATGTGTTGATCTTCGTAGTTGTGATCTCCACCGTTGATGATGTCTTAATCTCAACCGTAGGATGATAGTTAAGTAAAATATGCACACACTCTCAAGCTATTTAAGAGAGGTGATTCCCCCATTGTAAGCGATGAGCTTTGGCACTGGAATATTGAATAAAGAGATTTTTTGGGGATTCATTACTTGTGTACCTGTAGATGAGTGAACGTAATGATGATTGAAACGGTTTCTCTCTTGCACTGTGAATGTTCTGGGATAGCATCTTGTATTTTTTGTACCAATTTCAATTTGCAGGGAAAGAAGGCGATTTGGAGGAGGGGCCGCATTGGTGAAGCTCCACCTTGGCATCCGGCTTCAAATTGGGTTTTGACAGGGAGTGATTATTTCTTTATGACTCTTCGCTTCTTGATTATTAGCTTCTACTTTGCGGATCCCAATTTATTTGTCATTACTTATTGGTTTTCCCTTCATGTGGCAGGTAGAGAGGAAGCTAGGGTCACCGAGAAAAGCGTCTGCATCAAGATCTTCTTTGGATTTCTCATTTGATC
Source organism: Pseudotsuga menziesii (assembly GCA_001517045.1). NCBI lineage: Eukaryota > Viridiplantae > Streptophyta > Pinopsida > Pinales > Pinaceae > Pseudotsuga > Pseudotsuga menziesii. Next base: position 69,869 of record LPNX011157315.1, read on the forward strand.
TATGAGGAAGCAATCCTTGTCATCCCTGAAGGTATCTACAGATTCCAAGTAATTTTCTCAGCTTCTTTCTCTGTATTTTATTTTTCATGCATTGCCCATCATCCATTTTTACTGAAAACTCTCTTGTAGAAAATAGGAAAATTTACCGGGACACTTTTTACTATGAAAATCAAAATTTCGCAATCTGAGTTTTGACCGCGATCATCCAAAACCCTCTCCCTCTCCCAGGAGTCACCTTTTGACTCCATCTTCCCATCTCAAAGTGGCACTAATCCCTAGGAAAAAATGCCCATCCTATATTGTCAGCGATTTACTGAGTTTTGGTGTTTCCTGGTTATGTTTGGATTTTTCACACAGTCATATCTATCATCCAAGCATTAAGTCAAGTGTGTTAGAAGCCCTAATTCACTATCAAATCCAATTTTGGGTATTTTCCCCAATTTTCATCTAATTTCCCCCATGGTTCTGGACTTGATCTTTTGAGTTAACACACGAACTCTAGATCTGGTAACCGAATTTACTAGCCACTCAACCATTTGACCCGAGAATACTTTCAACATCCTTAAACACTCGGGCATTCCTTAAATCGTGGCTTTATCCTTAAATCTAGGCTTTCCAGCAATCACCTACGTATTTTGTGCATCTAGTTTGATCTGGTGATTGGATTTAGGTCTTTCCTTTAGGATAGGTCTAGGTCTCCCCCTTTGTCACTTGGGCTTTAGTGGCATAAGGGAAGGGTATTTCAACCAGCGTGACAACCATCCATTCTTTGGGGGTCGGGGTACTCGTAGTTCGCGGCTTTGGTTTTCTTTCCCCTCTGCCATCCTGTATAGGATCACTCTACAGGACAACTACAAGAACCGTGATAACATGATCCTTGCAAGCTGGTATATCAAACAACTATCCCTTCCATTCATCTTCTTTCCACAAAGCTTACAATTTAGCCTTATGCAATTTGTACCCTCATAAGGTTCATTGTATTGCCAAAATGGATCCAAATCCTTTAGTGTGTTGGCAGGGTGATTAATCAAACCTAGGGCAAAAAATAAAAGCATATAAAGTTAAAAACTAAAGAATGCTTGTAAAAAAATCAGACCTAAAAATTTTGTTAAATCAATCAGGAAAGATCCACAACAAGACGAAAACACCATCCACATTGCAAACCCTTGCATAAATCTTGGGAAAACTGATTACATGCTAAAAATTTAACACATACTTGGGAGTCTGAAAACAGAGGATGAAAACTGATCCCCACTCCACCAAAGATGCATTTATGTCGATCAAAATCCTCCTTTGCCCCTCATAAATCAGTAGAAGGCTCAAAAATCACCTTTGCAGTCAATCCCCAAACAGCAGCAAGAAGAAACGACAAAAAACTTTGGAGTTCATCTCCTATATGCACCTTTCCCTAAGCCAGCGATAAATTATGTCCATCCCACGATTGGAATTTATCGTGATATTCTGAGTTTAAGGGGATAAATTTACTGCCTTATTGCCTAAGTCACCTGGTAAATTCTAGGCACTCATTAAACATATATGATAAAATGAAAATGTATGCCAACATTAACATATATAATTAAATTTCAAAAGGATGATATCTTGTTAAAAGTTTAGGAATTTAGGTTAGGATTTTTTGTCTTTTTTTAACCTTTTATAAATTTTATCGAATAAATTCGATTAAATTTGCCTTGAAATTCACCTTGAAGTTCGAATTCGACTTCAAGTTCGGCTTCAAGTTCAACTTTGAAATATGACTTCAATTTCAGCTTCAAGTTCGAGTTTGATTGAAATCCGGCAAATTTCGAATTTCAAGGTTGAAATTCGCTGAACACACTGACTAAGATTACCATAATGTTTTATGGCTGATATATCAATCTACCAGGATATATTGCCAACATAAACAACGCTAGGTTGAATATCTAAAACAGTTGCCTCTTAAGGCAAAAAATATGTAAATATAGGAAAGGTTTCTGCCAGTTTTAGCATGGCAATATAATGAGCATTGCTAGAAAAAAAATAGATAAGAAATGGTATCAAGATCTGAAATTCAATGCCCATAAGTCCAATCATGATCTTTTAAACATTAAAAATTGCATAGCATAGCTCAAAGAGAATTTATTAATAAGAACAATTAAACATCTTCTGCAATATCTAACCAGTTCAAATTTTAAATAGCTTAGTTTAGAAGGTTCAGAAGTTTACTGAAATTGTTATTGGTAGATGCCTTCTGGATAGACTTACACAATAGAGAGTTAAGTACCTTGTATCTCAGGTGATCCATCTCAACCAAGTTCCATTGTCTTCTACATTTTTCATAGCTCCAACCATTTCCTTTTCTTGGAAAGTCAATCCATTCAGGATGACCAAACTGCAACAGAACACACATTGTATATAAGTTGACAAAAAAACTAAACATATACATAACCTAACAGTAAAATACTGCTGTTCTAACCAACCTAAGTCAGCTCCCATCAAATCTCTTTTGTAGGTTGTATTAAATTAGCAGACTTAAGGAAAGATATCAGTGAGAACTAGCGTACATTCAGTGCAAAACACACCGTGTGCATATATACTAAAATTTGAATATGACAAAGCAATATATCATTTTTAAGAATTTGCACAAATGTTGATTCTATTTCCACAGAATCAAAAGGCTATACAGAAACTCAGAACTAAGATAAAGTGGCACTTTCACAAACCCTTGACATCATAATGAAAAGTTTCCTTCCTTTTTCCATGAGTATAGGTTCTTCTATGAGCAATGTAATGGACCTTGTTGCTGCCTTATACACACCTAGGGGGGAACGCAACGGAAATCTTCAAGCTGCTTGGTGTGTCCTTGGGGGCAAGTCTCAAGTCAGATACTGTCACCTGCTCCTGACTCCTTCGCTTAGGCCACTCCTAACGGAGCCAAGGGGGGTAGTCCCTAAGAAAGAGTTTCTAAGACTCTTGAAGTTTATTAGTTATAGATGAAAATGGTTGTTAGGAGTTGTTTTAGAATTAAATAATATTAAAATCAAGTACTGCAAAAATTGAAATAATATAACTCAACAACATAAATTGGCATTCATAATAGATTTGAATGAAGCAAAATAGAAGATTGATACAATATAAACCAGTGCCAAAATGGAGTCAAAGTAAATAAGTGTTGCTAAAAATGAAAAATGTTTTGCAGTGTGCTTGGTCAGTTTTAATATTATTCAATGATGAGTGAGTTAAGGGGAAATGGAATTCCCAATATACCGTGAGGTACTGGGAATATGTCCGGATTCTAAGAAAAGTGGCTCTACACAGGAAAATGTGGGCTAGATGGAGTCGTGGGGGGGTGTTCAACACTACACCAAAAAGGATGTAGCCTAACGGGACCCCACGGTCGCTTTCTAGTTGTTCCCGTGCTTTCCTTGAAGAATTTGCCCACTTTCTTCAGGTTCGTTACGCCGAATTTCCATAATGTTTGAGGGTTGTAGATTTTATTAATGTGAATTGATTAATTAGATGTGAGGGATTAATGAATGCAAGATACCGCTTTTGATATCCCCAAATGTCAGCTTAAGCCACGAGGGGTAGAGAATACACGGTAAAGGCAAAATGTTTGTTCCGATTTAGTGAGTAGTGAATGAACTAATCTATACAGCCCTTCAAGGACGAATTGTGTGCTTATGTTGCAATAAAGTAAACATGCAAAAATAGATGAGTTTTTCTAACTACTACAACCAAGAATCTCTTTCCAGCATGGATGTCGTATTCGGGAAAGCAAGGCTGGGTAAGTATTTGGTTACTTTAAAATAAATTATAAACCTGAAAGAAACAATTATTGATCTAGAATGACTAAAACTAACCTACAGAAAACAATCGCACCACTTCAAGTACAGATACAGGCTTCCCCAAATGGGCGAAGAGGGGTGTGGGAGCCGTAATCCCACTTGCTCTTTATTCAAATTAGTTACAATAATGCTTAAAAGGGAAAACCCTCTTTTGGTCCTTGGCCCTTGAAAAAAGGGTCAAAAGAGGCTTTACAAGTGTCGGGGAAGAAACGGAATGGAGGAGATGGAAGGTAGATGGATCATGGGTGCTCCAGATGGCGAAAAACTCGATTTTTCGGTAGCACCTCCCGCTCTTTTTCCTCCGACCTGCTAAAAACCAGCAAGCTAATGAAGCAAAGTTAGTGGGTTAATGCTTTAAAAATACATAAAAAATACATTACTTAAGTGCTTGTAAAAATGGGAAAAATTGGGACTTTTTAAGTACGAAAGCAACTAATGATTTAGATCCAGTATTTAGAGACGAAAACTTGCAATATTTCAGATCTAAACATATGCCAAGTAAAGAGGAATGATAAACTCTTTAGATTTAATTTTACTTGCAATAATAAAGTAACCAAGAGAAAGAGAGAAAAATTTGCTTGAAGAAAGAAGGATCTCAAGCTCCAGCTTTAATGTAGTGAAGAATGAAGAGTTCTTGCGGCACAAGAAGCATTAGATCTCAAACAGGAGGAAGTGAAGAGAAATAGGAAGCAACCAAGCTCCAAGTTCTCCTTCACTTGTGGCGATCTGCAAAGCTATGAAACGTCAAACAAAAAGGGATCAAATCCAGTGTGATAACATAAATAAGATGAAAAGAGCACTAGTATTACCGACTACAGCATGCTACTTTCCAATCTTAGCTAATTAAACACAACCAAGCAACTTGAAAACCTCTAATGCCTACTCTATGGATTAAATATAGCCTTCTTACGCTAAAAATGGTACCACAATGTGCATATGAAGAAATAAAACTAAGCTAATATCACCTCATGAAGCACAAGCATTCACCATGAAAACAGATGTTGCACACAACAGACCTCCAAAGTCTTCACTTTTATTCATAAACAATTACAATGCATTACAAGAACAAAGGTTCCTTCCTTTCGTCCAAAATGAGGAAGAAGGCCTCGCTTTTATAGCAAAACCTAGCCCCAGAGGGGGCTACCTACACTGGCAGAAAGAGTCTAGTTGAATTGAGTTAAGAGGCAGTCCAAAAATGTGATTGATTCTATGTCCAATGGGAGACCGCCACCTCTCCAAATCACACCAACCACATGAGGTTGGCACCTCTCTCCCTCACGCGCGATTCTCATGGAGTTGGCGTGAGGTTTGGTAAGGGTGACATCATCTTACCATATGAGCTCGCTACCTCCTTCAATACATCCCCAAGGTTTAAAACAAACATCACGTAGTGGGGCCCACCCTCACACAAACGCACTCCTATTTGGTGTTTAGCGTGAAGCAAAATGGGTTGACGTCATCCCTTATTTAAACAACTCGTTACCTCCACTTCACATAATGTATTATCAATCTTAAAATATACCAAAGTTTTAATAACTCATTACATGGATGAGGAGTCCACCCTCATCCATTCGCTTCTTTGCTTGGTATGGTAGCGTGACTCCCTTTGGCCAACCTCACATCTTTAACCATTCCTTTTTTAATCCAAAGCTCTAAGTGCATTAAGCTTGGAGAATGGTCGATAACCCATATGGCCCACATGCCATGTCACTTTCTCACAACTTTTTTTATTGATTTTTTACTTTTTTTTTATTTTTAACTTTGGTGCACTTCATCAAAATTTAGCCTTTTTTTGCCATTTTGTAGCATTTTCAGCGAAAGAATGCCATACAAGACAATATAGTCACCCGGAGCACCGGAAAAGTGGGTCACAGGGTAAAGGAGGTGCTCTGAGCTTGAAAACAAGCCCAACCACGCCAAAACTGGACTCCGGATCACACTTTTTTTACATTTTGAATTTTTCCATTTAAACCATTAAAAAATGCCCTAAAAAACGGAAAATTTTATTTTTTCTCGGAATCAGACGAAACTCTAGGGGGACCTAGTACATGTCCATATGACTCAAAACCAATGTCTAACACGCTTACATACATCGACACATGAACTTTAATAACCTCCTAAGGCCTAACCATCAAGACGAAAATTCCAGCTTTGGAGGAGCAATGAAAAACTCGAAAATTATACATCACTTATTCAGCATTGCATAATTGACAAGGAAAAAAACAACTTGGAACAATCAGATTGATAGCCAAGTCCTAGGAATCCAAGTTCTTTACAAAAAGTCAGCCATGTTAGAGCATTTATTACAATACCCCCAAGGGGTATGAACATGCATTTTATTAAAAAAAAGGGACCACAACTGGTCGTGTTGTAACCACGAAACTTTTGAGCACTGACAATGAACAATTGACTTGTTCAATACTCTAGCGGCTCATTGGAAATCCCCTAAGTGCAACTTAGGTGATAACAGACCCAATTGTTGGAAACAATATGAAAAATTAAAATATTACAACATAAGTACCTCTAAAAGTCAAGGCAATAACACAAGTAGATGTAGCAAATGCTTGACTAACTAATACTACCCATTAAAGGTTATATTTTTAGATTCAAACTCAACGTAAAAAACCCATCCCTCAACTTTGGTTGGGATTTGTTACCACTTGGATCTTTGATGTGCAAACTGGGTAAAGTGAAGAGGTCAAGGAGAACATCCTTGTTAGAGTAATCCTCAAACACTCTTAACATGGTCAAAACCTGCTTCAATGGCATATCAGACACAAGGAAGGGTAGTAAATGACCCTCATGGAGGAACATCCAAGCATAAAGGAGGCTAGGTACACTTGAAATTTTGAATTGGGCCTGTTATACTTGAAACTGTCTGGTTCCAATGTAACTAGAAATAGTACACCGTCACCTTGTACCCCTTCTCTGCACTCCGGGCTAGTGCTTGCTAACCACAAGGGGGAATCCCTAGTAACTTTGGAGTCAACTAACAATCAAAAAATATCAATAACACTTAAATCAAAATAAAAGCTTGCTGTCCTGAATAATTTTGTTAATAAATATGAACAAAGTTACAAACAGCAAGCAAAACATGACCTAATAACTTGAAAAAACACATGGAAAATAATGTAAAACTTTCTCAAAATGTTGAGCCCACAACCCAATGCAATCCTAGACTAACAAATGCTAAAGGTTCTCTCAATTTCTGCGCAAAAAATAAAATTACAGCAAGCTAATATTGCTGTAATTGCACAGAGAGTAGCGAGGTGTTTTATGGGAGAGATGTTGTAACGCGTAACATTGTGTAACGTTATGTAACATGCCGTTCCCATAAATAAATAAATAAAAATGCAAAAGATGTCGGCTTAAACAAAAGAATTAACTAATAATGATTTCGTCTTAAACCTAGATATATCAAGCACCTCAAATATCTTGATGTGTAAATTTTTTCTTAATGTGTAAAAAAATTAAGATAAAATAAATTTACACCTCAAGAAATCGGATCCCTGTCGGTGCTTGATAGATTCGGGTTTAAGATGGATCTATGATGGTTTAACAAAAAATTGAATTAAAAAAATCTACAAATGCCTAATTATATGCCTAGAATCCCTATGATGCACATTTTCGATGTAGATATCATAGTTTGCTTTTATATGAGAAATCAAGAGTTAACTTTAGTAAACCAGTGCCTTTTGTGGAGTCAAAGAGATAAGATGAAGAGAAAGAAAGTGAATCAGGCGGAAGAAAGTGAACAGGATTTGAGTGAAGAGGATATATAACACATTCTAGCTTAAGAAAATAGAAGTTTCATAAATGAAAAACCTGTAGTAGCTGCCAAGCAAAATTGTCTCTTTATTATCATAAGCTGTAGGATGAACAAAGTTCTAGTGAGTTGGTACAAAGCAAGCTTGCTGAATGAGACAGTACTAGTAACAACCTAGCAAAACCAACTCTCCACCACAAGTACCCCACACTAGCAACCAATCTTGATCTCTTTGGGAAGAAAAAGCAAGGAAAAAGGGAATAACACCAGCTCAACAATACAAATCAGACAAAATAAAGTCATCTCTTCCTCCTCCATGCTTTGTACAATACACAGAAGAATGAGAGAATAAGAAAAGATGAGATGGAAATAGATGGGAGGTAAAAATCTTAGTCTCTAAATATAAAACTGTTTTTTAGGAGAGAAATATTGCGTATGAAAAAAATACCCCTCCAAAATATCACCCTCCTTCCATAATAACCACTCACAAGAGAAACTAAATTTGTATATGGCCAATTTATTCTTTTAATGCACTTTCTTCATGCTTAAAATAGGCCCCGTTAATTTCCCAAGGAAAAAATCCCCTAAAATTAATCCTTAAATTATGGGATAAGTGAGGATTAAAAATAGTATGATGAGCTAGGCTAATTTTAGGAAGGAGGAACTTCAAAAATAGCAATGTAAGCTCCTCAGGGCCAAGCACTCTTCAACTAAGGTCACATGGAAAGACCCTCTTCACCATGCCAAAATGCTATCAGTCCCCAAAACTTCAAAGTGATTAGAATGGCCTAAAATCAAACACAGAAGCTGCTCGCCTTGATAGGTTACCCAAAAGTCCAGTCACCCTGCTAAAAATAGCCTAATGTCGGAATCCAATGAAACTCACACCATAGGAAAAAATCCTCCAACCTCAAATATGAAATCAGATCAACCATTGAACCACTTTCCATCGCTACAAAAACTAGTAGCTACTAACAACAGCAACTTCTTAGATTTTTTTAAAAACAGAACCCCATGCATATCTCCCCAAAGAGAGTCCAGAACCATGATCATGCAAAAGATAACACTGCTAACTCACCCTGATCACACCGTTTGGAGGTCTTCAACCTCCCATTCTCATTCTAAATACTGTGTTGAATCTGTAAGTATGGGGCACCTGCTGTTACTGGATCCCCTGTAATGTCCTCAAACTTGGCCATGGATCACAATAGCCTAAGTCACCTACTCATGATCATGTTTATTCACCTAGGTGGTGATTGGGTTTATCATTTGCTAATCCTAAGGTCCAAAGTTAGGAATAATGCCACATTAATGTATATTGGACTTGGGAAAATGCATAAAGGATATAGTGAACCTTAGTTGATTCATAAAATAAGCTAAGTCTCCATGTGGTTGAAAATATTGAAATATCCTAAGTTGGCTATCATAAGGTTGGAAATAATTATTAGTGGAAAAGAGTCCAAGAGGAACAACTCCAAACCAGTGTGAAAGGGAAAATCCTTGCTGCAGGTTCATTATGAGTTAAGTGGATATGGGCCACAAAAATAATTATTTGCCCCAAAAATAATATTTGGCACATCCAATTTGAATAGGCAAGTAATATTGGTTCAAAGGCAAAGTTTTGTCCACAAAATACTAGTTAAGTTGATCCAATGTGTAAACAGGGACATGGTGGCGCTAAGGAGGCTTTTCCCATTGCATTGAATGAGTTTACTAAGTCAAAGAAGCACCTAGGAATGCTTTTGGACCAAATGGGATGCTTATTCAATGTATTTGGCCATTTCCTTAAAATAGGGAAACTAAGTGTAATTAGGGGAAAGAAGGGGTCAAAGTGGTTGGAAAAAGGAGGGAAATGGTAAAGGAGGTTAGAGGGCGCACTTATGGAGGTAGTGGAACAATTGGGCCACTAATCACTCAATGCATGGTTTTGGAATGTTCCATGGTATTCGCCACTAGTTTTCACTAAGTGGACAATTGTGGTAGAAGGTTCTATGGAACATGGTTTTCGCTCTCCCATGATATTGAACCATGGTATTGGAGACCCCTCAAGCTTAAAAGGAGCAGCAAGGCATACTAGCAAACGCTGTTGTTGATGATTCTGATTATTATTGAGTTGCTTAGGCTATTCATGTTTGGGTGATGCTCCCCTTGCAAACCAGGAGGGTGATGGGCCCCTCACACATTGTATGACCAATTGGAAAGGTTGGCTAATTCAATTGGTGAGGAGTTGGACACCCTATTCAACTCATTGTGCAGCATTCTACAGAAATTCTCTGCAGTTTTCTACTTCTCTCTACTACAGATAATTCTGCTCCAATTCTATGTAGTTTCATTCATTCTCTTACAAGGGTTTTGTAGCCAATTTTCATGTAATTGGAGAATAATGTATGCAATGCTCTCTATGAGCCATGGTATCTGTATCTGATGTCTGCAAACAAAATATGCAGACCTTCACTTTCTGAAATAAAAGGATTTCTGCAAATTCTATGTCTTCTTTCCATATGTCTTCCTACCTATGCTCAATGTGTCAGGAACTTTTGACTAGTTTTACTGTTTATGCCGTATCTTCACTTCTGTAAGTCCAAACAAGATTATGTAAGTTACTGCAAGTAGGTGGGACAGTGTAGAGCCCATCCCTAGCATCAGATCAGAAATTCATGGGGCTTAGGCAGTGTTTGGGTCGAATTGAAAACCACCTAATTGAGCAGACCTGAATCTGACTAGTTTGAATTTATTGCCATAATCTGACTTCTGGGCCACCAAATCACGATCTGTAAGTTGGTGCATGTTGGTAGGACATTACAGAGCCTGCCCCCAGCATCTGATCAGAAAATTGTGCCCCTCTGGTACCATTCGAATTGGCTTGGAAACAGGCAATCTTCCCCTTCCCAGAAACCGAACGTTTCTCGCTGCTTCTCTTGCATGCAAACCCTTGTACCATCAGATCTGAAATCTCCATGACCCTGCTGCAGACTAGCTGTCTTCAGATTTGCACCAAAAGCCATTGATTTTCACATAATTCCTGGGGAAATTGCCTCCGGTCCTTTGGTTTAGCCAAAGTGGTTTGCGCAGGTGTGATGCACTCAGAGAATGTGCCATTTGTCAAGGCAAGGTCTTTTCAATCTCTGTATAAATGTCAAACATGTCAGTAGGAGTGCTGCAGACCCCATCTATAGCTTCAGATCTGAAAATCGTGACCTTAGGTGTTGTTGCCGCCTTTCACACACCTAGGGGGGGGCATTGAAGAAATCTTCAACCAACTTGGTGTGTCCTTGGGGGCAAGTCTAGAGTCAAGGCTGTCACCTTGTTCTTGACTCCTCCGTTTAGGCCAACTCCTAACGAAGCCAGGGGGGGTAGACCCTATTAGTTGCTAAGGCTGTTAAGGCTTTAGTGTAATGATGATTTTAGTTCATTTTTAGGAGTTTTTGACAAGAAATAAACAATTCAACAAGATATTGCAACAGAAATATTTAAAACACAAGATCATATAAATTAACACATGATATGTGAAGCACACAGAGACAGATGATTGTATAATGTAAAACTAGTGCCAAAAATGGAGTCCACAGATAAAAAGTGTTGTTGTATTGTTGAAAGAAAAGTGTTGCAAGTACTCTTGGTCAGTTTTAAGTTAATGTGGATATGAGTTGATTAACTTATGGGGAGAAGGGGACTCCAGATATACCCGAAGGTACGAGGAGTATGTCCAAAACCATTATCCGATGCAGATCTCCGCAAGGAATATGTGGGCTGGTTGGAGTCTCGGAGACATGTTCAACACTACACCAACAAGGGTGTGGCCTAATGGTGTCTCGAGATCGCTACCCAGTTGTTCCCGCTTCCTTTGTGGATTTTGTCACCACAACGGATCAAATCGAGACATTGGATTTTCGCCTAGGAGGTTAATTGAAATGTGAAAACTAATTAAGTTAGTCACCCACATTGCTTTTGATGCAACCAATTGTTCAGTCGAACCGCAGTAGTGCAAAGCATACACAACAGAGCCTTGGTAAAGTTTCAAGGATTTTACGTGCAATGTGTTTTCTTGTCTATTAAAATGAGTTTGCTTAGTTAGATGTGAGAAATCAATTAGTGCACATTCTTGCTTTTGATTATCCCAAAGCTCAGGGCGAACCTGCGATGGGCAAGAGCATACACCGGAATGGAAAATTGTTGATTCAAATTTGGTATTTGTAAGACAAGGTAAAAGCGGTGAGACTAATTACTATGGCAAGGAATATCTTTTCCCCAACGAGCAAACTCTTTGGGTAATTCAGTAGATCAATGCCTGGTTAGTATTACTTTTCAAAACCAAAATAGAAAAATGATGCTTCAAAGGAAAAGAAATTACAGTAAAACTACACTACTTCCTACGACAAGAGTATCTTTTCCCCAATCGAATGGATTCTCTTAAGTAATTCGGTAAAGCAATGTCGGATTAGTTCTACACAAAAAATATAAAGATTTTATTGCGCTATAATGAAACTAAAACTAAACCTAATCTAAAGATTTGCAAAAAGTAAAAAATCACATAATGGGCAAATACAGGCTTCCCCAAATGGGGGAAGGTGGTTGTGGGAGCCATAATGCCACTTGTGTTCCATTGATGATTACTTACAATGCTTAAAAGAAAAGGAAACACCTTTTAACACTTGAAGAATGGGTCATGTTACCAACTATTTTGTACAATAGTTGAACTTCCTATTGAGCCGCCAGTTATCGAGCATGATGAATGCTCATCTCCAGAGTTCATAAGTTCAGTGTGTTCCAGAGTTAGCCAGTTTTTGGCTGAACTTTTTATTCTTTGTAAAATACATGTTCATACCCCCCTGGGGAAAATGTAAAAAGTGTCCTAGCATTTAAACTTTTATAAAAGGCTCGGCTTCCTGAACTTGGGCATCAAGCTGACTAGCTCAGAGTGTTTCTTCCCTTGGTTATTATTGGATGTTGAACAAACGACCAATAATTTCTAAGTTTTTCACTTGCTCCTCCAAAGCTGAGGTAGTTGTCTTGGGGTTTCAACCTTACGAGGTTATTAGAGCCTTCGTGTCAGTGTTTTTTCTCATGCTAGGCATTCCGCTTGAGTCGTATGAACATGTACTAGGTCCCCCTAGAGTTTCGTTGGATTCCAAGAAAAATAATTTTTTCCGTTTTTTTTAAGCCATTTTTTAATGGTTTAAATGGAAAATTTCAAAATGTAATAAATGTGTGATCCGAGGTCCGTTTTCAGCATGGTTGGGCTCATTTTCAAGCCCGGAGCAGCATCTTCACCCCAGGGGTCACTTTCACCATCAGTCGGGCAGCCAAAGCACCCCGTGAGGCAGTATTTGACTAAAAATGCATCAGGATGACATTTTAATACTAAAAATGAACATTTTAGCACTTGTTCAAAATATTTAAAAAATCCAAAATTGAATTTTTTTATGGGTGGAGGTGACTTGGCATGTGGGCCATGTGAGTTACGAGTGACTACGACCCTTTTCCACATGGTTTGAGTTAAAACTTTGGACAAAAAAAGGTGGGGTCGAATTAATTCAAGTGGGTGGCTCACGCTAGCTCATAAGCATGAAGTGGACACTATATGACACATCACTCAAGGATTATTATTTTTAACCATAGTTCAAACAGATTATTCCTTGTCATGGTCACGATTTGTTTGAAGTGGAATGTGACGTTGGCTTAGCATGAAGACTCACACTAGCGTGCGTGGTGGTGTGAGTGGGAGCGTATGGACCCACCCACGGTTTTAATATGTCAAGTATATAACCATGGCACATTTTTCCAATGCTTGCGAGTTGTTTAAAGGATGACGTGAAGGTAAGTTTTAATACACGTTGTTTGTGAAAGCTCACGTTGGCAAGTATGGAGGTTGCACTAATTTAGTATGGACCCCTCTTTGAATCCACGTCACTTTAGTCAGCCATACGGATTGCATGGGATCAGGGATAATTCGCCGATAAGGATTGAGTGGATGGCCGAGTTAGCACTTACTATATCTCAGTCTTCAACTCCCGCATATCTCAATCAGGGGGCTCACGCTGATTTGTTTCAGATCTCTTTTGGGTGCACATTGATACACTTGGCCGGTTCTGATTTGAGGGGTGATGCTTCCAAGAAGGGATGGGGGGCGCTTTGCCAAGGTGGAGGCCACCTCCCCATCCTTGTTAATTGCAACTCAAGTCTATTGGAGGTAGTCACGCTCCAGAGTTGGTTTTGATTGGATCTTGATTGAGAAGTCGATTTGCTATTTGGCTCTCTTCAAGTGCCAGTTCTGTTTTAGGTTTTAGGGTGTTAGCTTTTGTATAAATAGAGGTGCTTGGCTCCTCTTTCAACATGGATTTTTTTGGGCAAACTTACTCTGCTAGATTTGTAATTGTGTTATAGCTTTTGCTATCGTAAATAAAGTGACTTTGGAGGTCCGTATGGTGTGTTGATTTTTGTCATGGGAAGTGCTTCATCTGTATCAAGGTGATTTTGTTCTTGTTTATTACTTATATTTCACTATTTTGATCAAATTTTTAGCTTAGAAGGCTTTATTAAGTCCATAGGGTGGGCATTTGAGTTCAATTTGTCCATTTATGTTGGGTTTTATGTGATTTTGAAGTAGTAGACTGTAGTTGGAAATACTTATACTCTTCTAATCCCATTTTGCTTTGCATACCATATTTGATCAGGATGTGTTTGTAAGTGGTTTCTTGTGCAGATCTCCCAGGTTTGAAGAGAAGTTTGAGCTCGGTTGCTTCTCTCATCTTTTCAAAAGACCTATTTTTCTGATATTGTGTGCATTTCAAAGCGTCCTAAAGTCGATCTCAAGCCTAAAAAAGTTTGGCAAGAGGCACTAGTTCGAAGATCCATCACTCAAAACTACATCTTAAAACTCAGTTACTTGCTACCTTGGAAGCCCTAAACCTTTTCATTTCGTTTTTGGCCTCCTACCTTCTCCTCTTTTTCCCTCTCTCTCTCTCTTTTGCAGCCCTCTTTCGCTGCCCTCTTAGCTCTCTTTCGCTGCCATCTTTTTCCCTCTCTCTCTCTCTTTTTAGCAGCCTTCTTTACTGTTGTTCGCTTTCCCCTTTTCCCTCTTTTCCTCACTGTTTGCAGCCCCTTTTGTTGATTGTTTGCAGCCCCTTTTGTTGACTGTTTGCAGCCCCGTATCCATTGTTTGGCTGTCCCTTCTATCTTCGTTTTCAGCTCTCCTTTCCCCCTTCTTCCAATCCCCTTTTTTTTTCTTTCTTTTGCTGGTTTTTCCTTCCTTGCTTCAAAAGTCCACAAACAAACAAAAAAGGAGTCTTGGTTCAGTTAATTTCCTTTTTTTAGTTAGCTTCTCGATTGCATTTCTTAGATCTTAGTTTGCATTTTCATACTAGTATTAGATCTCATTTCAAAAAATTAAATTTTGCATTAAAAAGGTGATTAGGCATATAGTTTCATTGTTAAGTTTGCATTAGATTTCCTTACAAAGTTAGTTTTGTTATTTGCATGTTAGCTAGTTTCCATTGTTAAGTTTAATTCTTAGATCTCATCTTTGAGACTAGACTTGCATTGCTTGTCAAGTTTCTAGTTTATACTTAGTTTAGATCTTATATTTTGTTTTGACCAATACTAAGGGGTGTGTTGAGTTGGATCATTTGTGTAGGCATTTTGAAGGAGAAAAGAGCTCGAGAAGCTTTGAAACAAAAAGATCTAAACCAAGAAGAAAGTGAAGAAACCATAAGGATGATCCAAACCAAAAGTCATTCATTAGCCATTATCCTTTGTAATAGCTCTTAAGAGCTTGTTTCGAGTTTTTTCCAAGTTATTTCTCTCGAAGTCCTTCCAAGGGTTTCAAATCCCAAAGGCATCTGTATTTAATAATAAAGTTTGATTAGTGGGGTTTTTAATCCCCCACACCCAACTTCCCCCATTTGGGGAAGTCTTGCATTGTCCTTTGAGTGGTTTGCTTCCTCTTAGCTTAGTTTATTTCTACTCGTAGCTTAGTTTCATTTTGTTGTAGAATACTAATTGCTAGATTAGTTCGCTTTGCAAGTAGTTTATTAATTGCTAGTCACTGTTTATCAATTTCGTTGAGCTATCATTTGGTTTCTTTTGTGCAATCTGATTGTCTCTTAAAATAAACCAAAGTCTCTTGAACTTGCCATAACCCAAGTCAAGAGCACTTTCTGTCGGAGAGCATAGTTAGATTTGCATTTTCCTTGCATTAGGCATATAGAATAGTAAAAGTATCTTGAACTTCCGTCATAGGACAAAGTCAAGAGCGCTCTCTGTCGGAGAGTTGAACTGTGTGCTCCTAACTTAAAATTTGCAACTCACACTCCCCCTCTAATTAATTTATCTCGTTGTTTCCTTGCCGAAGTATGCTCTAACCGACCTAAAAAATTGGAGTACACAGAAACGGCATTGGACTATTAATCTTGCAAGTGATAACATAATAAAGCTTTCACCCCATAACCAACGCACCGGCGTTATCTCGATAAATACTCAGGTAGTGGGCAAATTCCAAGTGTGTGCGCCAAGAAACCCAATCTGGACACTCGCTGGTTAAATTCTCTGAACACCTAGCTTGTGATTTCGAACAGGTCCGTCATGTCTTCGAACGGAGCCACTGAAGTATTTCCGGTTAGGTTTCCTAGACACCTTAAGCAAGATCATCTTTAAAATTTACAATAAAATAAACCAAGAACAATTGCAAAACGAACTCACAAACATTACTATTGAGACTTGTATTCCAGCATTCACAAGCACTTTTTTTACTCCATTTTGGCACTGGTCTTAAACTTCCATGCATCGCCTTGATCTGGACCATTTGTCCCCTAATGTTTGCTTAAATCATTATCTATCTGTGGATGCCTTTAATTTCCAAGTCATCTTTGTATTGTTCGTCTCAAATCTTGTGTTTTGTAATCGCAACGTGGATTGCTCATTTTATTATAAAGTTGTAATCATTCAAAAACTCCTAAAAAACACCCATCCGCATCATAACATCAAAAGCACTTAAAACACATTGAGCCATAGTAAACTCTTTGTTAGGGACGACCCCCCTTGGCTTCATTAGGAGTTAGCCTAAACGGAGGAGCTAGGAGTAGGTGACAGTACCTGGCTCTGTGCCTGCCCCCAAGGCCACACCTCTCCCACTTTCTCAAGTGAGGAGACAACTTTCGAAAGATTTCTGTTGCTGGTGTGCAATCGGCGGACAACATCTTTTGGTGCCGCTGCCGGAGACAAATCTTTTTGTTTCTGGATGACCTTTGTTTCTTTTAGTTTTTTACCTTTTTCCCTTTTTTGGTAGATTTTTTTTAGTCCAATCACTCTCCGAAATTAGACTTAAGTCCACCTGGCGACTCCACTGTCAGTTAACACCTCAAGGTATTCTACTAGAAGAAACTCTGAAGGTTTGTTCGATTTCATCCCTGATCCTGAAAAAGTCTAGAGGAGGAGGCTGAACAAACTTGCTTCTCATAGGATCCTTGCAGAACTTGGATCTGAGTCTGTTTCAGACATCCACCTTTTATTTCCAGAAAACACTAATACCTCTATTTCCGACATAATGGGTGAGTATTTTACTCAGCTCGACTTTTCTCGGATTGCTAGCAAGTCAACCCCACCATCTTCCAGACAAAGCTGTCGAGAAGCTCCCGATGTATACCGGCACTGATCCCACTACCTCCGCCATGCACCTCAGGAACTTTTCTAGATGCATCAACGCTTATGTCAGTGATCCAGTTAGCCAACATGATGACGTATATATGAAGTTATTTGCTCTATCTTTGGATGGAAAGACCGGCGACTGGTATAACAATTTACCAGATAATGCTTTTGATACTTTAGTTGCTTTCAAAACCTCTTTCACCAACAAGTTCGGTGAAAAGAAAGAACCTCGGCATCAACTTGCATCCCTGACCAACATAAAAAAGAAGGATACAGAAACAATGGACGAGTTCAATACTAGGTTCACTAAATTGTCAAAAGCCATCCCTACTGATTATGCCCCAACTGCACCAACCATTCTGGTCTATTACATTGAGGCACTTAGTGGCAAAATGCAATACCAGATCAGAGACAAGGAGCCTGCTAATTTGCTCCAGGCTCAGGAAATGGCAATTAAAATTGATTTGAACATGCAGTCATCTGGTGAATCTAACCTCCAGGGTTATTCAAGGTCTTCAACTCCTTTGAAAATTAACGAACCTAAAGCCAAGGATCCTTTATCAGCTATGAAGGATGCCTATGAAAAGCAAATGATTGAAATGAAAAGGGAGATGAAGAAAAATATGGAGTAAGCAGAACAGAAACACTTAGCGCAATTGAAGGAGATACAAAATAGGGTGATAACAATGGAAAGAACTCAAACTCAGCTTGCTCCTAGAACCTTTCCTGCCAAGCCAACTTGGCAAAGAAAGCCTCCCAACCATGAGCAGAGGCGTGCTCATCAGCTAGAGGCCGCTAACATGGTTGAGCAGTATAAACCATTTTGCAGACCATGCAGAAATTTCCATGAGGAATATGGCTGCCATTATGCGTGCTATGTTCAGGAGCATGGTCACCCTGAAGGTTGTGGTCCTAATACGTCGACAAGCGAGCCTGATTTTATCAATAACATAGATGACATCCCTAGCATCTCCACAGAAAATTGGCCACAGGCCAACCATTATGAAAAGAAGGTTGACAATTTAACTCAATACTATGGTGAGATGCCTTCAGCTGAGCAGATCAACAACACTTAAAACTTCAAGGGAATAACTTATCAAAGAAAGGGGTCTTCAGAAGGAAACAGGTATATCTAGTGAGATCAAGTATATATTTCCTTGGTTTGTTTGTGCTCTGTGATGTATATTAAACACCTAGGCTTGTGTTGTTAGGATGATTATGGTGACCTATGCTTATATATATACCAATGCTTAAGCTTGTACAAAGATCGAGCAAAGAACTCAATGTTGAAGATTGTTGCTCATGCCATGCTTTACACAAATGATTAAACCTTAGTGCTATGTTGGTTCCATGTGTCATTTGTCCCCGTCCATACAGTTCATCCATTGTTTGAATTTTATCCCATGACTTAGATGGACTGAGACTTGTGAGATTGAAGATATTTTCCCTATCTTGACCCCTATGCATGATAGACTCCATGTTGTTATGTGTATTTGGCTATGAAGTATGTGGCTTGGCCAGTGCAGCTGAGTTCACCGGGTAGTTCCCTTTAGTCCTTAAAACAAGTGCTCCACCAAACAGCGTTGCTAAACATTAAAGCATTGGAATGCATAAATGTTATATCTAAATGATGCAAAGTATAAATGTTTAAAAAGTAGTCAGTGGCCAAGGGGTTGAGCACTCATTCTTTGCATAATGTAAGGCTCATCTGCCCTCCACAGGGGCAGCAAGGTGAGGCAAACCTGTCAGGGCTATGGACTGCTCGTTGGTAGCGGGGCTAGGCCTTTGTCATTTACTGGAGCCTAGAAGGATTTCCAAGGCACCTGCTCTTGTAGGCCAACCACTATCTTATGAGAAAGCGAAAGTTATTGAAAAAGGTCAATGGTCAAATGATGAGCACTCATTCATATATAGTGTTCAGCTCATTTGCTCCCATAGGGCAACAGGGTGAGACTAGCCTACAAAGGCTATGTCTTTGTCAGTACTGGAGCCCAGAAGGATTCCAGGGTACCTGCCTTTGAAGGTTGACCTGTATTGTAAAGTAATGAGAAGGAAAACTTGCTAGAGTCTGAAGGAAACAAGCCCAAGTACTTTATCTATTTGTGAAACACTGCCATTCCCTGTTACTATCTGTCATGCATATGTCTTTTTGATTGAGTGTATCAGTTATCATTCGAAGAGATCACATAGTCAAAGTCAGTCATGAGTCACTCCCCTTTACCTTAGCCTTGTTCTCCACCTTCACCCAACACTAGCAGACTGTTTAAACTTTGTAAGCATGGCATGCACAAGAGACTTCCAGAAGATTCAATGATCTTTCAAAGGCACAAGTATATTTTACTTATTATTATTATTGTAACCATGATTCTGAATAACATGACTTAAGTTGGGTTTTGATATACACCATTGGAGCATTTCTTGCCATGGATACATGCATGATCATATTGATACAGTATCTCACATTCAATTTGGGTACTTTGACCTAGTCAACCCAGTTGACCAAGTCAAACACGATTCCCAAGGCAGTGACTCAAAAAACAACAATGCTTATATTTGCTCTAGACATGCCTAGGACCAATACTACGGTTTCAGTTTTCAAAGTTTGGCCTCAGATTGCACATTCACTGATTATTATCACTTTATTATTAGCCATATTTTATTATTGTGGCAGTGATTTTGCTTCTCCTAGAGCATTGCAGTGTTGCAAGGGGTATGAGTAGTCACCTAAGTCACCTGACACGGGGACACGAGACGCGAAGGACACGAAAATACGAGAGTCCGACACGGACACGGTGACCCCCGGAATCAGGACACGTAGGATACGTTTTATATACATATATATATATATTAAATATATATTAAAATTTAAAAATATAGACATATAGATCCAAAAATATTTAGAAACTAGAACATTTACAAATATTCAATAGAAATTAGAATAAAAACACATTAATGATCATTGATTAGTAATTACTAATTAGTAATTACACATTTGTCATTCACAAGTCACGATTCACAACACATTTGTCATTCACAAATCACAATGAGACACATAGATGCATGTCGGAACCATATTTCTCATTAAGTCGTCAAAATCAAAATGTATACAATGTACATATATGTCGGAATGCCACTGGGCATTGGCAAATGCCAAAATAGACTAAAGTCTAATAGTAAATACAAAAAGGGGTGTGTTGCCCACCTATTTCGACTAGGTGGCAACTCCATGTACATGAAGGTGTACATAGTTGTACAAATTGTACCTTGGAAAAATCTGAGGATTTTTTCACTTCTGCAAGGCAATTGCCCCTTTGTAAAACGAAATGTCCACTCCCCTGCGTGGGAAAATTAATGTAATTATATGTGCTAGTGTGGGTCATATGATATGGATGCCACACCATGGAACTGGTTGTTAGGGAAGTCCCCTCATCAAGTGTTTTTTCCCTTTCCAATTAATCTTGTTGAGTAAACGATTTTAATTGGTTTGGTTTTTCACTCAAAATCCTCCAAAGTGGTGACGGGCGTTCTACCAATCAAGTCCATGGGGTGGCTAAGGGTTCAAATGTTGTTCATGACCATGCTAGACATTTGTATAGAGTCTTGCGGAGTTTCGTTATGTTGTTGTATTTTTATTAATTTTTTCTAGTTAATTAACTTCACCCCTTGGTAGTTAATTAACTTCACCCCTTGGTAGTTAATTAACTCAGTTTTGATGTAATAATGTAATTGCTCAAGCACTGGCATTTTGTAATAGGGGCTATGAATGCAAGGTAAATTGCTATGAAACCCCCTAAACCACTGCTTCAAGTCCCATGTCATTCAGACAAGTGGTTGAGGAGATAGACCATTTTTGTCTAAGCAAGGTCTATTTTTCCTAGGGAATTAATTAATTTCCCTAAGTCAAAATTTCATATTATTTGATTTTGAAGGAAAAAATCAAATAATGCCATGGTAATTTTGTTTGAGGGTTGCTAAGCCTAGGAAAATTTATTTCAAATTTTTCCACCCCCCATGGCCAAGATATGATTTTTTCAAATTATTTTTAATTTTTCCTAAGTCAAACTTGGAAAAATTTTAAAAATTAAATTGAAAAAATTAAATCTAAGGTGAAATATTTTTTTAGCCTAAGTCTAAAGGTTAAAAGTCTATTTTGGAGTGGCTAAAGTCTAAGCCTAGAGTTATGTGAATGGCCAAACCACCACTAAAGGGGACCTCATAGTTTAAAACCCTCACTAAAGTAGGGCGTCAACTTGAAAAAGGGCCAAATTAAGAGGGGCGGCCAAGTTTGTGGTTTAAACCCTCACATAGGGGGGGCGCTAGCCAATAAAGGAGGGCGCCCACATTTGGAGGAGGCCGCCATATTTAGAGGGGCGCCTAGGTTGGGCCCACTCTTAACTCATCAAAGCAATTTCAATGGAGCATTTGGTCAAAACCCTAGATCTAAGGGTGAAGATTGGTTGTCACATGGATCAAGCACCTAGGCCATGGATTGAAAAGTAATCTGAGGGTGGAGAATGGTTGAGAGGGTGCAAAAGTCAAATACCTAGATCTAGTGGTGGAGATCTAATCTAGATCTAGATCTAATCTCGGCCGTTGATATTCAAGGGGTTGGGGTCTTCCTCAACTATATAATGAGGGTCTCACTCCCTCATTTGACATGATCTCTCATGCTATTGTTATGCTGCCGGAATATTTCTCCATTTTTCTCTCATATTCTTTTGGCTATTGTAATCTTCTTGCCCTAGTTGGGCTTAATACAAGTAATCTTTGGAGGAGTTCTTGGTGTCTCTCTTCTACATTTCATGTTTTTTTGTGAGGTAACTTGCTTTATGTTTATTTGATTTGCATTTGTACTAGCTTAGATAGCTCTCCACAAAATATTTTGTGGAGAGACTTGTAGGTAGAAGTATTTCTATCTGCATTTGTGAGTAGATTAGTAAGATTCTACAAAGTATTTTGTAGGATTTATTTTTGTACTCACCTCTTTGCTTACATTTTGCAGCTCTTATAAGTTTATTTGCAGGGATCTAGAACAAAGGAGCATTTTCTCCATTTGTTATATTTCTGTTTTCCATTTTCGCACATTTGTTTACAAGGGTTTTAAAACTCAGTTTTTATCATTGTATCGTGATAAAAACCTTGGTTTTAAGGCCCTAACCCTTAGTATATTAGTTAAATGCTTCAGATTTACTGTTTTAACATCATTTAGGTGGCTGGAAACTCAGTTTTCAGCCCTCTAAACATCATATTTCTATTATTTTTACACTCAGATTTTTGCCCTAAATTAGTGATTTTTTGGGTACTAATTTTTCTGATAATTTCTTTAGTGTTTACTGTGATTTCCAGCGAACATAGCTTGCTGGTTTGTGACAGGTTTTACACATGTGAAGGGGAGGTGCTGCCCGAATTGGCCCAGAAATACCTCAACCTTCAAACAGTTCCAAAAGGGGTTCAAACCCTCACCTTTCTCTCTTCTTTCTGATATTTGTAAACCCCAACGAGAAGTTCTCTTGGGGTATTCTGCAAAAGTTAAATAATCACTTGTAATCTATATGTAAATAGATTAGGAAGTAGAGTAGAAAGTAGAATACTAGTTGCTTAGATTTCTGTTTATGCAAGTTTTTCTGTTTACCCACCTATCTTTGTGACAAACCACCATCTTTGTCACAAAGATTGAAGTGAGGTTAGTTTACTCAGTTTTATTTTTCTGTTACCCACCTATCTCTGTTACAGACCACCATCTATGTAACAGAGATTGTAGTGAGGTCAGCTTAAGCATATTTTTTATTTCTGTTTACCCACTATCTCTGTGACAGACCACCATCTCTGTCACAGAGATTGCTGTGCGGTTAGGCATTGTTTAGCTAGTTGCATTTTTCTTTCAAGTTCAGTAATCTTTAATTTTCTGTTAAAAGGTAATCACACAACCCATCTATCCTATGTATCCTCTATCCACTTGTCATCTCCCTTTAGGGACTTCAAGTTGGATATGAAAAACAGGAGAAGTAGGGGTTTAGGTAATTAAAACAACATCCTCTTTCTACTACAATCAACACATTTTATTTTCCAAGTCCAAGATCAAGTACCAGCACCTCCCATAAGGGATACCGCTTGGTTGATCTTGTTGATAGCTTAAAATTTACCTTGCATGCTAATCACCAAGACTAAAATTTACTTCTAAAATTTACCAACAACAACTTCACTATTTCCTGCTCCTCTACTCGGTTATCACCCTTCGGGGTACTCACGAGATACGACAAGGGATAGAGAAGTCTTAGTTTAATAGGCATCCATCTAGTAATTTTCCTGTTGATTAAAAACAGTGACCTCGGAGGCGACTTGGGGTAGTAGACCGTGGGGGGTCTCTAGGCGTTTTACGTCCTCCTTGTTGAGCACCAGGTCATTGGGGTTTGACCAGTGAGCTACAGGTGGGCTTTGCTTCCACTTTGTTGAGCACAACAGCATTCCCTCTTTGACTTGAGAAGTACTAGATTGGGGTAGACACACCACCGATTCGAAAACTAAATTTCAAGAGGAAAAACCTTAATAAAATTTATTAAAATTTACCAAGAGACATTGCAAAACGTCCTACAAACACAGGTCACTACTGTTTTTCCTTGCCTTGTTGTTCAAGGTTTTACTACAAGCACTTTCACATTTTATTTCACTGCAAGCTTTTCACCTTTCAGTTACACGTTTTTTCCTTTTAGTTTCGCAAACTCTTGTGGTGGCATTTTTAGTTCATTTGATTAAGTAATCATACTGTTTAGTAATCTGTAGATCTTGTCTAATAAGCTTAATAATTGTTCCATTTATTCAATCTGTTATAATTGTGGATATTGTTAATACTGGTTCACTGCTCATTCATTTCTGTTTATATTGTTCATAGTATTTCATTTCTACATATTGTGACCTGGTGGTTATTTAACTTAGATTTAAATTTCATTTGTAAATTTGTAAAGTTGTAATTTACCCTTAGACTCCATTTGTTAATAGGCACTAGTCTTCATTTATCTCAAGGTTTGCTTGTCATTAAAAGGAATTCTTTGCATTTGCATGATTCTTGTCATTCCTTAGATAGTATAAAGTCTTCGCCTCACCATCTTAATAAAAGATCCCTTTAGTTAATTTGTAATTAATTAATAAATCTGGAACTTAGTTTTCCTGTAGAGACTACCCCCCTTGGCTCTGTTGGGATCTTGCCTAAATGGAGGAGTTGTGGACTGTGGTGACAGTGATCCCCAGCTCTCGCTTTCCCCCAAGGACACACATAGCAGGTTGTGACTTTCCTGTGTCTTAAAGTGTGAATTAGGCGGCAACAGGGTGGATCAAGATGGGAGAATCCCATATGTCAGTAGTCCTCCTCCATGCTTGAATCAACATCAACATACTCATCATTGCCCCTGCCCTGATCCTCATCCTCCTCCTCCTCCTCCTCTCTACCCATCTGATGACCTACATCTCCTGTTGTGGAGGATGACCCCTCCATACGATCACTATCATCAAAAGTGACCGGCTCTAGCACTGGATCATTAAGATCCATGTTGGTTAATGCCAACTCAATACTGTTGTCCAAACCCATATCATCAGGAAAGACATCCCACATCTTTGTCTTTCCCTTCACCCACTCCTCCCTCTTCCTGTAAATAAGACGAAGGTTGGAGTGCACATACACCATTGACTCTGCCCTGGACTACTCAAGCCTGCTCTTCTTCACACTGTACAAGTTCCCATATGTGCTCCAATTCCTCTCACAACAAGAGGATGATGTAACTTGAGAGATGATCCTCAAGGCTAACTTCTGTAGAATAGGGGATGTTGCCCCATGAGTTGCCCACCAAGCATAGGGTTTCTTACCCCCCCTATCTCTAAGCACATCATAGCCTCCAAATCTCCCAGTGTCAGTGGAAAAATCTACAAAGCCCTCCTCCGCCTCCTCAAGCATTTCGCTATCCTGAAATAGCCGTCTAAGTGCTATCTTCCTCCCATGTGCAATCTCTGCATCCATGTGAGGAGGGACTCTGTGTGAGGCCCCCGATCCACCAGTGAGCCACTCCTAAGAGTAGAACTTGGGGTTCAAGGAGTGGGCCAAGCAATGCAAAGGTGTACAATTCTTATCCCACCTGGAGATAAGAATATCCCGAATAATGGTCCATAAGTTCTCTGCCGATGTCCCATACTCGGGACACTCATTCTCCATGACAATGGACCTCATGGACTCAATCATGGAATACCACCCCTCATAAACCTCTGCTAGGATGGGCTGGTCCGTGTCTGCAAACCGCAACAAAGAAATGATGGGCTCCATGATCTTAATGCTAAGATCTACCGTGTCCCACCAACCATCATCTAACACCCTGTCCTTCACCTTTTGTGAAGCAGCCTGATCCGTCCTTCTCCAAAAAGACCAAAACTCTGAAATCACCATGGACCCAAGAGCGGTTTTGACCTCCCTCAACTTCTTCAGCATGATGAATGAGGAAGCAAACCGAGTATCTGCAATCTTCAGCAATGAAAGCTGTGTGTACTGTTTGTAGATGGTGAGGGCATTTGTGTGGTTTTGTACAAAGTTACAGATATGGCGTGCATCCTCAATAAGGGTGCCAATCCATGTCACATCCGAAGCAATGGCTTTCAGTGCTAAATTCAAGGAATGGACAATGTAAGGTGTCCAAAAAACCTGTAAGAGCAATAAAAGCATGTATCAATGACTCTACAACACTAACATTGCAATGACCAAATTCAAACAATGAGCAAATTAGAAATGAAAGAATGAACATACCTGTGGATATTTAGCTTCCACAATCATGCCAGCAGCCTTGCAAACAGGTGCATTGTCCGTGATGATTTGTACACAAGAATCAACACCTACTTCTTCAATGGTTTTGATGAATAAATCACCCATAAATTGTGCATCCTTGTATTTCCCAGAAGCATCCACCGCTTTCAAGAACAACGGTCCATTTTGGGAAGATACCATGAAATTGATGAGTGGATCGCGTGCGAGATCCGTCCATCCATCAGAAACAATACTCACTCCAGATGAGGGCCATGTTGCTCTAATTGGCTCAAGGATTTTATCTACCTCCTTCTTTGCTTTAACCAACAATGTGGTTCTAAGCTTCTTTGAACCAGGAGGCACATAACCACTTGGAGCTCGTTCCAAGATAGTTCGAACCATCTCAAAATACAATGGTGACCGTGCAACATTGAATGAGAAGAAGTTGAGGTAGAAGAAAAATGCAATGGTAAGGTCTACCTCTTCTCGTGCCTCTTGTTGGAAAATCCTATCCATTGGACCACCTGTAGATTGCCTATTTCTTGTTTGATAAGTATCTCCACGCCCATGAATGCTAGGTGGAAATGGAGTCTTGGTGCTAGAGGACTTCCTCAAAAATGGAAGAGGATCATCCTCTTTTCTCTTGCTTGCTGCTACCACCTTCCCTAAGCCAACATTATCCTCTCTTTCCATATCCCTCCTTTGGTTAGCAGTCACCGCTTTGCATGAAGAAATCCCACAAGAAGGAAGGGCCAACAAATGGCCCTTAACCCGGAAATATGTGCTCATGAACTCGTGGTTGCAAAAATTGCATCTCCAAGACACATTGCCTCCCCCACCAAGCTTTGCCCCGAGCCCATCTTTCCTTGTCACATACTTCCACAAAGGGTATTTTTTTTCTTGGGCTTGTTGTCTTGCTAAAACAGGGTTATATGGAGTATGAGCTCCACTAGCAGCCAATGGAGCACTTGACGGAGGAGAACCGGTTGTGCTTGGTGGAATAGGAGGGGAGGCCCTAGATGGTGCATTTCTCCCTATCCTTTGACCCCTACCTCCTCCCCTAGCTGATTGAGACATTCCTTTTCTTATATGATGGTTGAGCTTGCAATCCTCTCCACAAATCCGCCGGAATGCACTTGGAACCGTTTGGAAACAATGGATAGCCTTCAAATCTCCTTCAAAACTCCTTCACCTGCACATAAAACTCACTCTCAATCAATTGCTTCCTTCCAAATGACAAATAGAAAGACAAAAAATTGAATTTAAGTGAACACGGCTGTCTTTTTCCGCCGGTTACGTGTCCTGTTTTCCGGGTACGTGTCCGGTTTTCCGGACACGATGGAAGTTCGTGTCCGATTCGTTGGAAGTTCGTGTCCAGATTTAGGATTCGACCGAAATTCGAATCGGTCTCGTGTTGGACACGAATCGTGTCCGATTCGATCCCCACGGGACACGAGGGGGCTAGAGGACGAATCCGGTTTCTTAGGTAGTCACTTATATCATTCTTCTATGTCTCAAGATCATCCAATACAGTTAGTTTTCCTGAGTTCTCAGCTTGGACAGAGTTATGATGATTTTATAAAGTTCTAGAGGATGTACCACCAAAAATGAACTAGGAAATTCATTGAAAAAATCAATTTGGCCTATTGGGTCAAGGAAATGGCAGGGAAACTTCTCAGATGATGTGTTTTGGCTCCCCAGACAGTTCTTCAACAGTTTTAGTTAGCATTGGGTCCAGGATTATTTTGTTGTGGCTTAGCCAATGAGGACATCCCCCAAGGGGCGCCCCTCACTTGGCCAATTGATGTATTATATGGTTATATCTTATGTTATGAGGTTGTAATGGGGCATAGGTTGAATTAAGCTCCTAGTGACCCCCTTTGATGTACTAACATGTTGTATCTTATGTTTTGTTATGATTTCCACCTTAGGAAGGTTTCCTTGAGCAAAAGTGTGCCCCACTTTGACGTGGTCATCTTGATCCATGTATTGATCTTTGTATTGATGATCTCCACCGTTGATGATGTCGTAATCTCAATCGTCGAATGATAGTTAGGTAAAATGTGGACACACTCTCAAGCTATTTAAGAGAGGTGATCCCCCCATTGTAAAGCATGAACTTTGGCACTGGAATATTGAATAAAGAGATATTTTCTGGGATTACACACTTCTCTCTTGTCTGATAAATGAATGAGATGATGATTGATAAATGAATGAGACGATGATTGCCACTGTTATTCTTCTGCACTGAGATAAATCTGGCATAGATTTTGTATATTTTCTTGTACCCATCTATTTGTAGGTTAAAGGAGGCGCACTTGAGGAAGGCGCATTGGTGGGGAGACTCACCCTGTGTTGGCTCTTAGGTTTTGGTTATCAGGGAGTGATTACTTCTTTATGATTTCTCGTTTCATGTACTTTCTTTACATTGTGAATCTCATTCGTTTGTCTTGCTAACTAATTTCTTTGGCGTGGCAAGTTGAAGGGTCACTGACTGAAGCAGCAATTCATCACGATCTTGCTCGGAACTCTCATTTGATCGAAAGGAAAACATTATTCATCATCCAGGAGCTTATCAACATGATTCAGGTACGTCTCTTAGGTGAGTTCTCTATCCTTTAATTTTTCATGCATTGCCCATCACCATTTTTTATTGAAAAACCCTCATTAGGAAGTAGGAAAAATCACCAGATCGATTTGCACTAAGAATCCGCAAATTCGGCGATCTGGGTTTTGTCAGCCATGCCAAATAACCTCCTCTCCCTCCTAGGTGTCAGATTTAGACTCCATTTTCCCATCTCTAGGCATTGATCCCTAGGGGAGAAAGCGCCCCTCTTAGTCTGGCAGCCATTTTCCCTGTGTGTCTTCTTCTGGTTTTACTTGGATTTTCTCTTATTGTTGAATCTTTCATCCAAGTTAGTGTATGGAAAGCTTTAATTCTCAGTATCAACCTCATCCTGGGAATTTCTCATTTGTCTGCTTAAATCTCCCAAGGTCCTAGGTTTGATCATTTGAACCAACACACTAATCCTAGATTCGATCCCAATTTCCATAAGTCACTATGTTATCTTACTTGAGTAACATTACCAACATCTAACCACCTCTACTCAAGCACTCCTTAATTTGTGGCTTATCCCTTAAATCTAGGGTTTCAAGCATTCACCTTACGTATTCTTCGTCAGGGTTTGATCTGGTGACTGGCGTTAGGCCTGTCCTTTCAGGATAGGTCTAGGTCTCCCCCATTGTCACTTGGGCTTCTTCAATGGCATAAAGCGAAGGAAATCCTAACCCGCGTGACAACCACCCATCTTTTGGGGGTTAGGGTTTTCGTAGTTCACGGTTTTAGTTGCTTGTCCCCTCTACCATCCTGTATAGGATTACTCTACAGGGCAACTACAAGATCTGTGATAACAAGAACCTCAGAAATCTCTCGTCCACAGCACCATCTAAGCAACAAATATCCAGCACTTCAATTTGTTGCTTCCTCTTTAGGTGTACCTGTTCCTGCGCACACGGAGGCAAGAAAGACCAGAGCAACATGTATAAGAAAAATATATAATAAACTCATAAAATAAATGTTGGAAATAAAATGCTGAAAATAAAATCTACTCTAAGCACTGATTAGACAGATGCAAATTTTAAAGACATAACTAAAGCATGCAAAGGGCCAGACTCAGTGGCCAAAAGACTCTAGATGCATGTAACACTCGGAAAAATAAAAAGACTCAAACTACTACTCAAAAGAGATTATTTAATCCTACCTACTCTAACAGATGATGAAAATTCAGTGCTAAGTCATGCTAGGGACAATGTCCCTTCAATAAACCTAGTTCACAGGAATTTCGAATCAATGACCATCCTTAGTAGATAGAAAATACATATAACCTTCAAAACGTTCTACTGTTAATGGTCCCATCCAAAGATTTCCTACTCGTCTCGAGATATGATTAAAGGCATGATTTTCAATAATAACCTTGTCACCATAGGTAAACCTACGTCGATTAATTGATGATGGTATAACGTGAATATCACGGGTAGGCTAAGTCACATGACACGAGGACACGGGACACGGAGGACACGAAAATACGAGTATTCGACACGAGACACGACAACCCCGGAAATAGGACACGGGGGATACGTTTTATATATATATTAAAAAATTATATATATATATATATATATATTAAAAAAAATACATAAAGATCTACATTTTTAAAAAACTAGAAGTATATACAATGTACATGAATCATAATATCATTCAATTGAAATATGACAATGGTGAATCAATACTATAATTATCAATGAATCATGAACTTTGAACCATAAACTGCATATTTGATATTTCCAATGTTCCACGGGGACGCGCCTCCCAGGGTCGGGGGCTCGCCCCATACGCTTCCCACGCCTCGGGGGCTGGGGGGCTCCATGGGAAACGTTTCCTAGCGCCCCCCTTTCTGCGAAACTTGGGGAAACGCAAGTCTAGGAGTTTCCCGGAATGGGGGGCTCCCACACGCCCCCTCCTGAAAATGGGGGGCTCCGACAGGCCCAGACTGCCCTCGATTTTTTAAATTTTTTTACTTAAAAAAGAAATGATTCATCTTAAATTTAGGCTTTTACACTAAATGGTCATTTTAAAACGAAATAGAAACAAATAAAAAGAAACAAACATCGATATGATATGCTTGGCTATAACGATTACATTAAATTACACTAAACTCTTCGGGAACATAAGCATGCTAGTCTGCAAATGGTGGTGGGATGAGGAATTGATATGTTTATATGTCGGGGTTCATATTTTTATTATTTTTCTTTCTTTTTTTAATTTTAGAGACCAACCCCCCTATGTTAGGGATCCCGACGCCTCCCCGCCCCCCCGTCCCCCAAAATACCCCAAAATTTTGGGGTGTCTCTACGCATCCCCAATGTGCGTTTCCCCGCTCCCACGCCCCCGCGTCCCGGAAACTTGGTGGAACACTGGATATTTCTGATTAAACCACAAAAATAAAAATGTATTACATAAATATCGAGAGAATGCCACCAGCAAATACAAAATAGAGTAGATACTACTTAGTGCTAAGTTTAGTATCTACAGTACTGCTAGATACAAAATGAAAATACTAAATAGCCACATGGAAGAATATCATAGCTCATCAATGGTACTAGCCACTGTCAATCGTCCTCCTGCTCCTCCATGTCAAAATTAGCATTACTGTCGTAGCTCTTTCCTCTATCCTCCTCCTCCTCCTCTATACCCTTTTTGATAGGACACATGTTTAGAAATCAGGACACGTTCTTGGCACGTGTCCGACACGTGTTGGAAAGTGTCCAGATTTAAGGACACGAAAATTTTGGTGTCGGACACGTATTAGGGCAAGTGTCGTGTCCGACACGTGGAATACGGGACACGGGCCCTATTTGGAAGTGTCATGTTACTTAGCGGGTAGGTAATATGGAGGCATCTACATTGCCTCGGGAATGGGGAAATGACATAGTCCTATTCCTTCCTTGTGGTATAGCACTAAAATGTAGAGGACCCCCGTCTATTGGAAGTGTTATGCTTCCAAACAAGATTTCTCTTACCTCTCTCCTTGGTTCATGAGACTCATTGTTAGCAACCTTTGGATGTGATGCTATGACCCGCTTAATTGTTTCCCCCATAGTCCAAAAATCATGGAAAACTCTATCTACATCCATGGAAATGGGAGAAATGGTATCAGAATGACCAGGTTGTTGACTAGATCTTTCTCCATGGGGTATTGGCAGTTTTCCTTTGCTGGAAGCTTCAGACATGTTTCTTTCAACTTCATATTCCAGAGAAGCAATAGGAGGGATAGGAATGTGAGATGAATCATGTCTGTCTTCGCTTGGGGTTGTAAGCCCTTCTGGAGGTAGTAAGAAAGTCAAAAATACACTGGAGGAGGGTAGCGAAAATTACTAAGACCTATTCTTTGATTGTGTTTCTCGGGTTGGGTAATCATTTCACTTTGAGCATTAGCAAGAGGAACTTCAATTTGAGCTTCACTTTTGATTACTTGTGAATCTGCCTGAAAAATGGCTAAGTTGTTCAGAGAAAAATCCTAACCAAGTGTACCGTTAATTAAGGCATCTTCTCCCCAACTCCTATGGGTACATATCCTCAATTTCCTCTCCAAGTTACCTCTTATGTCTTGTCTTAGCTCCCTGATGTGACGAAAGCTTCCGTGTCCCCTATTTTGGTTTACAAGGTCAATTTGCAATGTGGACTCATTTTGTAAGTTAGACCCTGTGCTTTCTAAGGATAACTGGGACAAGTTATCAAGGGCATATAAAAAGTGTTCAGATCCACTATTTATTACTTCCTATATCAACTCATGTGGGGTAATTATAGTGCATGAAGGTGCAATCTCTCCCAACAATTCTTGATGGATAAGCTCATGCCTAAATCTAACATCATCCTCATCTTCAAATTCAGAACTACCAACTCCCATAAAAAAGACAGGTGGGTAATCCTCATCATTATTAACCTTGTTTAATCCTTCAATTCTTAAGCTACCTTCACCATAGTTACTCTTCATACCGTCTTCAAAAGTCTCTAAACATCCATCAATGAAAGGCTCCCTACTGATTCTAACTAAATACCCATCATAATTAGGTATACATGCATATGAAAGGTCCATCATGAGATACCCACCTAATCCAGCAGCCCATTTCCTAGATAGCAACATGCCATAAACTGGGGGAAGATCAATCACCACTACATCTGTCATGGTATTTAAGTTGGGGGAAAGCAAACAAGTCAGCTTTTACATTCTTGATTAAACCATAGGCTTGCACACCCCTTCAATCAATTCCACAAACATTTCCATATGGCCAGGTAATTTCTAATCCCATTTCTTTCATAATTCACAAAGGCATGACATTAATAGTCGCCCCCGAATCTAGCATGAAGTTATGGCGTAAGAGGTTGTTGATGTGTAATGTGAGATAGAAAGGAGGATGTCCTCCAAACTCATGCACAAAGGTGATCTAGGGTTATTGCTTTGCTCGTCTTTGCTAAATCTTGGTAAGAATATCTCTATCTTTGTTGAATGGTACTAGGCTAGTGCATTCTACTTGTTGATTAGGGTTTGATTATTGAGATTTTGTTAATTTTGTATGGTTAGAAGGCATTCTCTTGAAAAGGTCTTCTTCATAAAGGGCCTTGGATCTCTACTTTTCCTTTGTTAGGCTCTCCCAACGAACCGTTAGGGTAGTTGGTTGATGCCCTAACCTTGCAAGTCTAGAGGAACTCTTCTCGTAGGAATGCGAAACATCAATCCCTTATGACCTGGGATTGGGAGAAGAAAATCATATCCCTCTTCTTGTCACTTTTTACCTCAAATTTCTATGTATTTTCATATGTAATTATCGCATTTTCATGGTAGATTAGGGTTAGTTTTTAGGTATGCAATTCATATCAGAAAAACCCTAAAAATTCATAAAATTTAAAAAAAATCCAAATTTTTTGCCATTTTAGGGCCCGAAATTTCTAGCCCCTAGGAGGATCAATCCAAATGGATTGGACCTATGCCACTGTCCAAGCATCTGAGTTTTCACTTGTTAAATTGTATTCCGAAAAAAGAAAAAAGATACCATGTTGAAAACCCTCAAAGACCAGTGAACGAGTATGTTTACAACACTGATGAGCACGGAACCTATCAAATCAACTCCACCTTTTTGGACCCCATCCATGAAGAAATAAAGGATGAAAAGATTGATGAGTTGTGGAGAATGAACTTTGATGGTGCATATTCTAGAGCTAGAAAAGGGGCTGGCATAATCATAACCTCACCCAACGGTAAGATTTTCAACTTTGCTTTCAAGTTAGAGTTTGAGGCCACAAACAATGTAGCAGAGTACGAAGCACTTATGCTAGGCGTTGAAGTTGCCAAGGACATGGGTATAAAATTGCTTAGTATAAAAGGAGATTCAGATTTAATAGTGCAACAAATTAAAGGTCAATTTGCATGCAAGTGTCAGAGACTTAAAAGATATAGAAATGCAATTTGGGACACTATGGAATATTTTGATGCACTAAACATAGAAGCAATCCCTAGAGAGCAGAATAGTGCGGCAGATAGATTGGCAGTTGCGGCATCCACCCTCCAACCATCGGATGAGATGTTGAATGGGGACAGTACCCTTGAAATTAAATAGACCATCGCTCCCAGACAACATGAACCATTGGCAGGTTTTCAAAGATGATGAACACATCTTGAGATTTATTCATAACGTAGATGAGTTCTCAAATTTCAACATAAATAAGCAGGAGGAAGGAAAGCAGTATCAGGAAGATAGCCAGCCCATCAATCCAATATCACGTGGCTTTACTAAACTGGAAAACATCTTTGACAAGCAAGATGGGAAGAAAAATAACATCGACCAGATGAAACCAGGAGATTACATTGAAATAAATATTGGGTCGGAAACAAATCCAAAAATTATAAAAATTGGAAAAGGGACATCTGAAAAGGAAAGGAATGCATTGATAAACTTAGTCAAAGAATATAGGGATGTATTTGCATTTACTTATGACGAGTTAAAAGCTTATAGGGAGGATTTGTTTCAACACACCATCCCCCTTAAACCTGAAATACAAAATGTTAAGCCTTTCTGACAAAAACTTAGGCAAATAAACCCTAAGTTGGCCCCTATTGTCAAGCAGGAATTAGAAAAGATGTTGGCAACAGGTATTATAGCACCCACTTGACATTCATCATGGTGCTCCAACTTAGTTGTGGTTAGAAAGAAGAATGGGAGCATCAGGATATGCATTGACTTCAGAAATCTTAACATAGCCTGTCAAAAAGATAATTATCCACTCCCTAACATGGAGACTCTCCTCCAATGGGTCACTAGGTCTACAATGATATCTATGCTTGATGGATTTTCAGGATATAACCAAGTCGTCATTAAAGATGAGGATAGGCACAAAACAGCTTTCATAACCCCTTGGGGAACCTTTGAGTATCTGAGAATGCCCTTTGGTCTTACAAATGCTGGGGCTACTTTTCAAAGGGCCATGGATTATGCTTTCAAGGAATTGATAGGCAAAATCATTGAAATATACCAAGATGATTTAACTGTTTTCTCAAAGGAAAGATCCAGCGATATTGATCATCTTAGGAAGGTATTTGAACGATGCAGAGAATTTGGTATTTCCCTGAATCCAGCCAAATCTATCCTAGGGATAGATAAGGGGAAGCTTCTTGGTCACATCATATCAAAAGACGGGGTCATGATCGACCCTGAGAGAATTGAAGCAATAAAAAAGATACCTCTTCCAAAAAATGTTAAGAGTCTTCAATCCTTTAATGGACATATCAATTTCATTAGGAGGTTCATCCCAAACTTAGGTGAGTTAATGAAACCCATCCAACGATTACTCAAGAAGGATGCTAAGTTTGTATGGACTGATGAAGGAAGAGAGGCTTTTTCAACCATAAAAGATGCTATCACTAGATCGCCTGTATTAGTTAGTCCTGACTACACAAAAGATTTCATGGTGTTCTCTTTTGCTTCAGAAGATACTATTGCCGGGGTGTTGCTCCAGAAGAACTCCGAAGGGTTCGAGCAACCAATTGCCTTCATGAGTAGAGCCCTACAAAATTCAGAATTAAAATATACTACCATGGAAAAGCAAGCCTATGCCTTAGTAAAATCTCTAAAGCACTTTAGAACATACATTGGCTACTCAAAAGTTATAGGGTATGTCCCCCATGTTGCAGTGAAAGACATCTTGTCCCAACAGGATTGCTTAGGAACAAGGGGCACATGGGTATCCAAGATCCATGAATACGATCTAGAGATTAAGCCTACCAAACTAGTAAAAGGACAAAGCCTAGCTAAGATGTCAACCCAAAAGAATGAGGAGGCTATTGATATGATTTGTGAAAACAGTGGGCCTGAATCACGCATGACACTAGCATTACGAGAGCTTGATCATCATCGGTACTCAGATATTATATATTTCTTGTTGCACTTATGTTGCCCTGATCACCTTAAAGGACATAAACGAAGGGCATTAAGATTAAAAGCCGCTAGGTATTGCCTCACTCAGGAGGGTTTGGGTTGGAGGAACCCAGACGATGTGATACTTAGATGTGTGCATGAACAAGATTCTAAACAAATCTTGACTGAATTCCATTCAGGATTTTGTGGGGGCCATTATGCAGCGAATACAACTGCCCATAAGATCCTTCGAGCCGGATACTATTGGCCAACCATCTTTGCAAATGTGCATAAACATGTCAAGTGTTGCCAAGAGTGTCAGCTCTTTACAAGGAAACAGAAGTTGGCTGCTCTTCCCCTTACACCAGCAATTGTCCTTGCCCCCTTTCAGCAATGGGGCCTTGACTTTATCGGGAAATTCAAAGATAATTCTAGCAATGGATTTTGCTGGATTCTCACAGCAACCGACTATTTCACCAAGTGGGTAGAGGCCATACCCACCAAAAAAGCCACTGAGACGGTTGTTATGGACTTCATTGAAGACAAAATCATCACACGGTTTGGTACCCCTCTCAAGATAACAACTGATAATGCCAAGGCTTTCAGCTCGCAAGAAATGAATGATTTTTGCTTCAAGTATGGCATTGTCCTATCCCATTCATCCGATTATTACCCACAGGGAAATGGACTTGCTGAGTCCTCCAACAAAAACCTGATGACCATTCTTAAGAAAACTGTGGGTGACAACAAAAGATCTTGGGATGGCAAAATCAAGTATGCTCTATGGGCAGACAGGATCACCAAGAAGAA
Organism: Pseudotsuga menziesii; assembly: GCA_001517045.1. NCBI lineage: Eukaryota > Viridiplantae > Streptophyta > Pinopsida > Pinales > Pinaceae > Pseudotsuga > Pseudotsuga menziesii. The sequence goes on from LPNX011157315.1 coordinate 106,659, forward strand.
CTCTACTGGAAAGACTCCTTTTGAGCTAGTCTATGGTATTACAGCAACCTTGCCACTCAGCATGCAAATACCTATATTCAGAATGCTAAGTGACTATGAAGCAGAAAAGGATGAGATGGAACAGATAGTTAACCAGATTATAGAACTTGATGAAAGTAGAAGAGCATCACTTGACCAACTGTTGAGACATCAAGAGAACGTGAAGGGAACCTTCGACAAGTCAGCTAATCCCAGATCCTTTCAGATTGGAGACACAATGCTTTTATGGGACAAAAGAAGGGAAAAACCGAGGAAGCATGGAAAATTTGACAGCCTCTAGAGAGGCCCTTATATCATATGTGACTTTGCCGGCACAAATTCCTTCATACTCAACACTATGGAAGGAAAAAGGCTGAACCTACCTGTTGTCCGCCGATTGCACACCAGCAGCAGAAATCTTTCGAAAGCTGTCTCGTCACTTGAGAAAGTGGGAGAGGTGTGACCTTGGGGCAAGCACAGAGCTAGGTACTATCACCTACTCCTAGCTCCTCCGTTTAGGCTAACTCCTAACGAAGCCAAGGGGGGTAGTCCTTAACAAAGAGTTTTCTATGGCTCAATGTTTAAGTTAAGTTTTAGATGTTTTCAAATGCGGATGGGTGTTGTTTAGGAGTTTATGTGATTTTAGATGATTAATATGATGAATTGAGCACAAGACAAAGCAATCCACGTTGCTATCACTGGAATTAAAAGATAGACAAATATTTGAGCAATTCACGAAAATAAATAAAGCATTTACAGATATGACTTATAATCAAACATTCAATGGACAAATGGCCCAGATTATCAACAATGCTAAAAGATGGAACTAGTGCCTGTGGAGTAAAATTATCGGAGATGCTTCGTGTTTAGAAAGATGCGAATCCCAAAAGATGCCAGTAAATGTTAGGTTTTGCAAGTGCTCTTGGTAATTTTTAAGAGTTTTTAACAGTGGTCTTGCTTTAGGGTGTCAACAAAAAGATTTATCAAAGCCGGGAGACTCTTCTAAGTTGCCTCCGTTGAAGACATGTCAGGCCCGCCCAGTATCCCAGGCTGATATTGTCAAGTGACCAGCTAGCTGAGAATCTATGACAGCGAGAGGTTCCGGCGCCTCTAGTAGGAAGTACTTTGGAAGAATCCCTACAACGCCGGTGAGTTGGTTACGAGGTGTTTAAGTGTTATTAGGTTACTCTTGTGGGGTTTAAAGATCCAGTGTCGTTTCTGGGTACTCCGATCTAGGATCGGTCAGAGCATACTTCGGCAAGGAGGGAGGGGGGTTAATTAATTAAAGGGGTGTGAGTTGCGAATTTTATTAAGTTAATTAATTAAAACTCTCCGACAGAGAGCGCTCTTGACCTTGTCTTATGACAGTGGTTCAAGAGACTTAGCTAATCTAGATGATACTAATGCAAGGGTTGTGCAAACCTAAGATGCTCTCCAATAGAGAGTGCTCTTGACTTGTGTTTTTGCAAGTTCAAGAGTCTTACTTATGGATGATTTGATTAAACAAACACAACAATTAATATGAAAGGTGGTTGATTAAAACTCTCCGACAGAGAGCACTCTTGATCCACCTTATGGTGAGATTCAAGAGATTTTGATTCTTTTTATGATTTAACAATTTATAACAAGACACCAACAAGCAATGATGAATCTGGCAATTAGTGGAAATGAAGCTAAGGAACAACTAGCAATTAGTAAGAATGAAACTAAGTTTAATCAGAGAACTAAACTAATTGCTCAAGGAAAACTGAACTAAGTAAATCATGAAAATGAACACAAGACACACTTCCCCAAAATAGGGGAAGTAGAAAAGAAAGAAGACTTGCTCCCACTCAGCCTTTTTTTATTAATCTTTTACAATGATGATGTGTTCTTTGCTTCTTGGAAGAACGGGGAAAGAAGGGGACGAAAGAGAAGAGATAGCAGTCTTTTTTGTTCTTCTTGTACTCCTTGTTTGTTCGTGGCCTTTGGGCTCTCCTTCACCTGTCTGCAATCTAAGAGCTCTAGACACACACTTGTTATGATATTAGTTGATCAAAAATAACTTGAAATTTAATCTACGAACTTGCTACAAACACTTACCCAAACTTACCGGAAAGAAGGAAGAAAACAGGAAAGAAAAAGGCAAGTCAAGAGGGGTGAAAGAGGGGTGGAAAGAAGGCAAAAGGCAAATCAAAGAAGGCTGGAAACTAAGTGAGAAATAGGGCTGAAAATCAGAGAAAGAGGGCTGCAAATGAGGGTAAAAAAGGCTGAAAGTACAGCCCACAAGATGGTTGAAGAAGAGGATAGAAAGGGGCTGCAAAAGTGGAAACAAAGAGGCAAAAGAGGGCTGTCCAAAAGGGTGAAAATGGGGAAAAGTGGACAGCAAAAGAAAGGAAGGAAAGGCTGCAAATAAAAGGCCTAAAAAAGCTGAAAATAAAGCATAAGGCAACCAACCAGGGCAAAGGCTAAGTGAATGAATGTTAACTTTAGCCCAAATGTGCCCTAATCCCAAGAAAATAAAGATTTTTTAATTTGAAAGATGAATAAAAGTAAGGAGAGAACGGTCAAACCTGTGGATCTTTTTTAAAGCACTTGGATCTCGTGAAGCATGCAATTACCGGAAAAGTGTACTTGACTCCAAGAGAAGAAGATGCAGCTGAGCTCGAACTTCTGCTTGGTTGGATGGAAGGATCTGCAAAATAACACTCATAGACTTGCCAAACAAAGGATTAGATCATGTATTGTTCACAAATTGAAATAAAGAAGAGCATGAACTATAGCTGAATAAAACAATGCTCTTTTTTAAGTTCTAAAAGTAAATCAACTTGCAAACCGCAAATACCTGTTCTTATGTGCTTACAGAAGCCTCCTAAAGCATAACATCATAATCTCAAATAGACAAGAAAGAAAAGCATTAAAACATCATCACCTAATCCATCAAGTGCAATCATCCAAAGAATCACACCACATGAGCCTCCAAAGCCTTAATTTTATTCCAATGGTTGCACAGAAGCAACAAGCAATTACAAAAGTTTCACTAGAATTTCTCTACACAAAAATCCATCCGAATAGAGCTAAAGGAGCCTCTATTTGTACAATGAAAGAGTGCTAAAACCCTAAAACCAATCCTCAAACCCTAACCAGCCTGGCCACCAAACAGAGATGCCAGACCTAAATCGGAGAACTGGGAGTGAGGGGAGGCCTCCACCCAGGCCAGGCGCCCCCACTCCAACCCTAAACATTGAAATCCATCCACAGATGAGCCCACACATGTGGAAGGCGCTCTCAGGAGAGAGAGGGGCGTGAATGGATGAAGGAGACGCCCTGCTGCATAGGAAAGCTGCCTGCTAGGTCTGGAAACTTACTTTGGTAGGTCTGGAGGAGCCACTGCTAGGTTTGGGAAGCCTACTGATGGTGTAAGCTTTAGTCTTCACCTCGATCAAATCACCGGACCAATGAGTGCTCTCCATCTCATTCTTTAGCTGGAGATGACATGTCTACTAACTGATAATAAATTAATTGCTCTCTTAATGATGACTGAAGCTGAGTTATGATAACTCCAATCATCATAAGTGCTCCATGAGATGTCATTTAGCCTTTTATTTTACTGAATTTGGATTAATTTGGAGAGTTTTAATTTTCTCCAAAATAATCATTTTTTAATAAAAAATTCATTTTTTTACTCAAAACTGACTTTTTTGAGACATTCTGTGTCCAATTGTTGATCTGAAAGTTGGTTCTGACTGGTTGGCTGATCAAGAATAATTTTTGGCTTAAGGTTAGAGCCTTTAATCACTGAATTTGGAGTCTGGATGGCCGACTTACCACGAACGAGTTTTTTCCATTTAATTTATGGAAAAATTAACCCAAAAAACTTAAGAAAAGTTTTAAAAAAAAAAATTAAAAAATAATTTTTTCCCCGTTCGAAAAAAAAAAATTCGAAAATTTTTTATATGTCCAGATGACTCAAGACATGACCATGATCTACCTAAATAATGTCTAGTAGGTTTATAACACTCAATTGGGCTGTAATAACCCCCCAAGGCCCAGAATTCAACATCGGGCATTCCAGCTTTGGAGGAAGCGGGAGAAAACCTCGTCAATTATACTCGGCTGAAGGCAAAGCATAATTGTCAGGGGCAAAAAACTCCCTGGAATACCTTATTTGAGATTCTATGTCTCAGGAGACCAAACCACTCAAAAAATACTCTACTAGCACATTTATTACAAACCCCGCGGGGCCATGGTCAAAATTATTAAAATAAAAAAGTGGCTAGCCAATACTGGCTAGACATGCAGACGGATCAATTGATACACTGGAATCATACTTTGAACAAGTCTGTCAACCGGCGGCTCCTCAGGTAATCCAACTAAGTGCAAAATTAGTGGATAACACTACCCATGAACGGACAACAATTGAAGTTGTTCTACAGCAATGACTTATAAATGCCCACTAAGACATTTCAAGCCTTTTCTAAACCCTCTCTTATTGTACATTATATGCTTCTATTTTTGTATCATTATATTGTATTATATTTTCATGTATATTAAAATGTTGTACTTTGTATTTCCTACAAGAGATCGTCCTTTTGTTGGTATATATTTGGCATATTTTTCATCATATATACATGAAACTAAAACACTTTTGTTTACGTGCAGGTACCAGAGATTCTTGGATTCTCGGGCACTCTCTTTAATCAATAAAACAAGCGAGTACCCGTCCCACAGTTGGAGCCAAATGTTACCAACTATTTTGTACAATATTTGAACTTCCTATTGAGCCGCCAGTTATCAAGCATGATGAATGCTCATCTCCAAAGTTCAGAAGTTCAGTGTGTTCCAGACTTAGCCAGGTTTTGGCTGGACGTTTTATTCTTTGTAAAATACATGTTCATACCCCCTTGGGGAAAATGTAAAAAGTGTCCTAGCATTTAAATTTTTATAAAAGGCTCGGCTTCCCGGACTTGGGCATCAAGCCGACTAGCCCAGAGTGTTTTTTCCCTTGATTATTATTGGATGTTGAAGAAACGACCAATAATTTCTGAGTTTTTCACTTGCTCCTCCAAAGGTAGCGTAGTTGTCTTGGTGTTTCGGCCTTAGGAGGTTATTAGAGCCTTCGTGTCAGTGTTTTTTCTCATGCTAGGCATTCCGCTTGAGTCGTATGAACATGTACTAGGTCCCCCTAGAGTTTCGTTGGATTTCGAGAAAATTAATTTTTTCCATTTTTTTTAAGCCATTGTTTAATGGTTTAAATGGAAAATTTCAAAATGTAATAAATGTGTGATCTGGGGTCCGTTTTCAGCATGGTTGGGCTCATTTTCAAGCCCGGAGCAACAACTTCACCCCAAGGGTCACTTTCACCATCATCCAGGCAGCCAGAGCACCCCGTGAGGCAGTATTTGACTAAAAATGCATCAAGATGACATATTAATGCTAAAAATGGACATTTTAGCACTTGGGCAAAATATTTAAAAAAGTCAAAAATTGATTTTTTTTATGGGTGGAGGTGACTTGGCATGTGGGTCATGTGAGTTACGACCCTTTTCCACATGGTTTGAGTTAAAACTTTGGACAAAAAAAGGTGGGGTTGAATTAATTCAAGTGGGTGGCTCACACTAGCTCATAAGCATGAAGTGGACTCTATATGACACATCACTCAAGCATTATTATTTTTAACCATGGTTCAAACAGATTATTCCTTGTCATGGTCACGATTTGTTTGAACTGGAATGTGACGTTGGCTTAGCATGAAGACTTCACTAGCGTGAGTGGTGGTGTGAGTGGGAGCGTATGGACCCATCCACGGTTTTAATATGGCAAGTATATAACCATGGCACATTTTTTCAATGCTTGCAAGTTGTTTAAAGGATGACGTGAAGGTATGTTTTAATACACGTTGTTTGTGAAAGCTCACGCTGGCAAGTATGGAGGTTGCGCTAATTTAGTATGGACCCCTCTTTGCATCCACGTCACTTTAGTCAGTCGTACGGAGTGCATGGGATCAGGGATAATTCGCTGATAAGGATTGAGTGGATGGCCAAGTTAGCACTTACTATATCTTAGTCTTCAACTCCCGCATATCTCAGTCAAGGGGCTCACGCTGATTTGTTTCAGATCTCTTTTGGGTGCACATTGATACACTTGGTCGGTTCTGATTTGAGGGGTGATGCTTCCAAGAAGGGATGGGGGGCGCTTTGCCAAGGTGGAGGCCACCTCCCCATCCTTGTTAATTGTAGCTCAAGTCTATTGGAGGTAGTCACGCTCTAGAGTTGGTTTTGATTGGATCTTGATTGAGAAATCGATTTGCTATTTGGCTCTCTTCAAGTGCCAATTCTGTTTTAGGTTTTAGGATGTTAGCTTTTGTATAAATAAAGGTGCTTGGCTCCTCTTTCAACATGGATTTTTTTTGGGCAAACTTACTCTGCCAAATTTGTAATTGTGTTATAGCTTTTGCTATTGGAAATAAAGTGACTTTGGAGGTCCGTATGGTGTGTTGATTCTTGTCATGGGAAGTGCTTCATCTGTATCAAGGTGATTTTGTTCTTGTTTATTACTTATATTTCACTATTTTGATCAATTTTTTAACTTGGAAGGCTTTATTAAGTCCATAGGGTGGGCATTTGAGTTCAATTTGTCCATTTATGTTGGGTTTTATGTGATTTTGAAGGAGTAGACTGTAGTTGGAAATACTTATACTCTTCTAATCCCATTTTGCTTTGCATACAATATTTGATCAGGATGTGTTTGTAAGTGGTTTCTTGTGCAGATCTCCAAGGTTTGAAGAGAAGTTTGAGCTCAGTTGCTTCTCTCATCTCTTCAAAAGACCTATTTTTCTGACATAGCAAAAAAAAAGGAGTCTTGGTTAAGTTAATTTCCTTTTTTTTAGTTAGCTTCTCGATTGCATTTCTTAGATATTAGTTTGCATTTTCATACTAGTATTAGATCTCATTTCAAAAAATTAAATTTTGCATTAAAAAAGTGATTAGGCATATAGTTTCATTGTTAAGTTTGCATTAGATTTCTTTACAAAGTTAGTTTTGTTATTTGCATGTTAGCTAGTTTCCATTGTTAAGTTTAATTCTTAGATCTCATCTTTGAGACTAGACTTGCATTGCTTGTCAAGTTTCTAGTTTATACTTAGTTTAGATCTCATATTTTGTTTTGACCAATACTAAGGGGTGCGTTGAGTTGGATCATTTGTGTAGGCATTTTGAAGGAGAAAAGAGCTCGAGAAGTTTTGCAACAAAAAGATCTAAACCAAGAAGAAAGTGAAGAAACCATAAGGATGATCCAAACCAAAAGTCATTGATTAGCCATTATCCTTTGTAATAGCTCTTAAGAGCTTTTTTCGAGTTTTTTCCAAGTTATTTCTCTCTAAGTCCTTCCAAGGGTTTCAAATCCCAAAGGCATCTGTATTTAATAATAAAGTTTGATTAGTGGGGTTTTTAATCCCCCACACCCAACTTCCCCCTATTGGGGAAGTCTTGCATTGTCCTTTGAGTGGTTTGCTTCCTCTTAGCTTAGTTAATTTCTGCTAGTAGCTTAGTTTCATTTTGTTGTAGAATACTAATTGCTAGATTAGTTCGCTTTGCAAGTAGTTTATTAATTGCTAGTCACTGTTTATCGATTTCGTTGAGCTATCATTTGGTTTCTTTTGTGCAATCTGATTGTCTCTTAAAATAAACCAAAGTCTCTTGAACTTGCCATAACCCAAGTCAAGAGCACTCTCTGTCGGAGAGTATAGTTAGATTTGCATTTTCCTTGCATTAGGCATATAGAATAGTTAAAGTCTCTTGAACTTCTGTCATAAGACAAAGTTAAAAACGCTCTCTGTCGAAGAGTTGAATTGTGTGTTCCTAACTTAAAATTTGCAACTCACACTCCTCCTCTAATTAATTTATCTCGTTGTTTCCTTGCCGGAGTGTGCTCTGACCGACCTAAAAAATCGGAGTACCCAAAAACAGCATTGGACTGTTAATCTTGCAAGTGATAACGTAATAAAACTTTCACCCCATAACCAACGCACTGGCATTATCTCGATAAATACTCAGGTAGTGGGCAAATTCCAAGTGTGGGCGCCGGGCAACCCAATTTGGACACTTGTTGGTTGAATTCTTTGAACACCTAGCTTGTGATTCCAGACAGGTCCGTCATGTCTTCGAACGGAGCCACTGAAAGTATTTCCAGTTAGGTTTCCTAGACACCTTAAGCAAGATCATCTTTAAAATTTACAATAAAATAAACCAAGAACAATTGCAAAACGATCTCACAAACATTACTATTGAGACTTGTATTCCAGTATTCACAAGCACTTTTTTTACTCCATTTTGGCACTGGTCTTAAACTTCCATGCATCGCCTTGATCTGGACCATTTGTCCCTAATGTTTGCCTAAATCATTATCTATCTGTGGATGCCTTTAATTTCCAAGTCATCTTTGTATTGTTTGTCTCAAATCTTGTGTTTTGTAATCGCAACGTGGATTGCTCATTTTATTATAAAGTTGTAATCATTCAAAAACTCCTAAAAAGCACCCATCTGCATCATAACATCAAAAACACTTAAAACACATTGAGCCATAGTAAACTCTTTGTTAGGGACGACCCCCCTTGGCTTCATTATGAGTTAGCCTAAACGGAGGAGCTAGGACTAGGTGACAGTACCTGGCTCTGTGCTTGCCCCCAAGGCCACACCTCTCCCACTTTCTCAAGTGAGGAGACAGCTTTCGAAAGATTTCTGCTACTGGTGTGCAAACGGCGGACAACAGGTCATAAAGGCTTACAAATTTGCTTAGGGAAGAAAGGGAATGAAGGAGGGGGGTGGTAGATGGATCGTGGGTGCTCTAGATGGCCCAAAACTTGATTTTTCGACAACACCTCCCTCTCTTTTTCCTCCGACCTACTAAAAACCAGCAATCTAATATGATTAGAATTTAGAAGATGGCGGTATGCACAAAAAACAAATAAAAAAAATTTAGTTTTGGTACTTTGAAAAAAATTGAAAAATTTACAATTGAAAAATTTACAACTGTAAATACCAAAACAGCAAGCCTAGACCTAGTTAAATAATGAAGCTTTGAACATATTTCTAGACCTATCTATTCTAACATGCTAAAACAAGTAGATTTGAATGAACAAGCTTTAAAGAACTAGATCTACTTAATTAGCACATTCAGAACAAAGTAACCGAAAAGAAAGGAAAATTGGGGTTTGAAGAGATGGACGAAACACTTCAAGCCTTGCTTGATCTTTCTATGATGACTTTGGAAACCCTGCACAACAGAATTAGTCTTGTAAACATGCCGAAGAGAAGAAGAGAGACAACTGAGTTCCAATCCTCCTTCGTATTTGTGATCTGCAAAACTACGAGAACATCCTTGCACAAAAATGATTAGATCAAGTGTGTTTGAAAACAAGAAACAAAAAAGAGCCTCAATACAACTTAGTATAGTTGGCTACTCTCCTATCTCTTAAAAGCAAAGCACAAATAAACAAATTAACAACTATAAATGCCTACTCTATGCGTTTTAGAATAACCCTCTAAGCTATATACGTCAACAAGTTTAACAAAGGAAATCAAAGCTTTACAATATCACCTCCTAACACAAGCATTCATCCAATGGCACAAGGTAGACCTCCAAAGTCTTCAACTTTATTAATCAAAATAGCATTAGCATTACAACAAGCAAAGGTTCCTTGCATCCGTCAAAATGAGGAAGAAGGCCTCGCTTAAATAGAAAAAGAGAGACCGAGGGGGGCCTCACCAACACTGAAGATCAACTCAAAGTGTAACTGAGTTGAACTTAGCTTGGACTGAGTTGAACAAAGGAGGTGATTGACACCTATCTCACCAGACTCTACCAACCACCTACCAGCTGCCAACACACCCGAAATTCCACCAACCTTCCGACACACGCGAGCTTCCAACTCCTCACGCGATTGTACGGGCATGACGTGAATGATCAAAATAAAGAAAGGTTCGTTTGATCCAAACATTGGGCTAAACCAAATTGTTTAAAACGATGAGGATATAGGGTGGGGTCCTCACCCCACAAGCTATCGTGAGGATAAAGCATTGACATCATCCAAATCGTGAGTCTTCCTTTAGAGTTGACGTCACCGTCCATCTACACATTCGCTGTCTATCATGAATGATACATATGTTAAAATTATTCAAGGTTTTAAAAGCTTACAAATGGGGAGGGGTCCACCCCAATATGCTAGCACAACGCTCACTAGCTAGCGTGAGCCTCACTTTGACGTCACCCTCTTAAAATAATTCGTAGCCTATCTTTTTATCCAAAGTTAATAATGCATTAAGCTTGGAGAATGGTTGCTAACCCATATGGCCCACATGCCATGTCACTTTCTCACTTTTTTTATTGATTTTTTACTTTTTTCAATTTTTTACTTTGGTGCATTTTCTCATAATTTAGCATATTTTTTATGTTTTGTAGCATTTTCAGCAAAATAATACCATACGGGACGATATATTCACCCGGATCACGGAGAAAGTAGGTCTCGAGGTAAAGGAGGTGTTTTAAGCTTGAAAACAAGCCCAACCACGCCAAAAACAAACTTTGGATCACACTTTTTTTACATTTTGAATTTTTCCATTTAAACCATTAAAAAATGGTCTAAAAAACGGAAAAATATATATATATATATATATATATATATATTCTCGGAATCAGACGAAACTTTAGGGGGGCCTAGTATATGTCCATATGACTCAAAAACAATTCTTAACACGCTTATATATATCGACACATGAACTTTAATAACCTCCTAAGGCCTAACCACCAAGATGAAAATTCTAGCTTTGGAGGAGCGGTGAAAACCTTGAAAATTATACATCGCTTATTCAGCATTGCATAATTGACAAGGGAAAAAACCTTGGAATAATCGGATTGATATCCCAGTCCTAGGAAGCCAAGTCCTTTACAAAAAGTTTGTGGTGTTAAAGCATTTATTACAATGCCCCCAAGGGGTATGAACATGTATTTTATTAAAAAAACAGACCACAATTGGTCCTTATGTAACCTCAGAACTTTTGAGCACTGACAATGAACAATTGACTTGTTCAATACTTTGGCAGCTCATTGCAAATCACCTAAGTGCAACTTAGGTGATAACAAGTGCCATCTGGATCAAGTTGGAAATAGGCAGCTTTTCGCTTGCAAAAAAGCTAGAAATTGTACTTAGTTTCAATCTTTCAGTTTTGGGATCGGATTTTGATTTTAGTATCTCTGATTTTTAGATTGGGGATACCACAGTGGTATCAAATCATGCTCCTCTGCACCTATGGAACATAAGGTCTCAGTTGAAGAAGATTTGCAGCGCATACAAAGACATGTTTGCAAATCCTTTTTTGATTATGAAGGGCAAGCATCTTGTCCAGATGATGATGTGATGTATGTTGATGGTGGACTACATGTGGCGCATGAGAATGGCATGTGTCACACTATCTACATTGGAGCCAGAAGGCCTACTCCACCAAAGTTCAAAATCATTGATGGCAAAGTGTACTATGAAGGAAAGCTTCAGCAGGTTGATCCTTATAAATGCCATAAAGAATACCAAACTTTAAGGAAGGAGATCTGCGAAGAAATATCTTTCTAAGGTTACTGTACCTACAACGTTCGAGATATGTGTTATCACATATATAGTAGTCGGGCTACCATATTCTATTTTTCAGATTCAGTACATTTTTTAGCCAGCTCTCCTACATATGAGATGCTGAGATGACCAGTTTTGACGGATCATTATTTTGTCAGTGGACTATTATACTCTCCCATGTCAGGACTGAGTCTCAGGACACTCAGATTCAAGGACGGATGTAGCCATTTAGTCATTTGCAGAGCAGTTAGTGATGCCCAAATTGGTATTAGTGTTTTCTCATTGGACAGATGATGGTTCAAATGGAATATTTGCATGGTTATGACTCGGCATTTATTATATTGTGTTATGGTTATCATTGCTCTTATACTCATCTTTTGTGACATGTACTAGCATTTAGTGTCATGATCTAGCGATCATAAATATATGGATTTAGATGTATTTGTATTATGTATTGATGTCCCTACTTAGACTTGGAAATTCCTGATTTATACTCATTGGTTTTACCCTCCCTAGGGAGAATAGAGGTAGTCATTCCCACCATACTCTGGCTTGCTAGTGTTGGCTTCATTGTTCATTGCCTCCACCCATCCATTTCCTTCCAGTTTTGTTTAAACCCGACTTACTACTTGACTTGTGGCATGGAGGACCTTTCCCCGCTAGAACCTTTGTTGGACAAACCTCCATGTTTATGTTGTGTCTCGGCTCTAAGTTGGTGATAGAACTTGCCTTTGGTAAGTTGGATTGTATGCCTCAATCATTCTAGTGGGTTGTCCCAATGTTTGGCATTGTGCAGAACTCCCCCTGGTCACTTGAGATGTTGTTGGCTAAAACTGAAAGCTCATGTACTACTTGTATTGGAAATATTTATATATGCGCCCATGGAAATTGTAAACTCTAGAATGTGTTTCTTAACATATGTGAGTAAAGGGAAAGAGCAATGAAATGCTAAAATACCCCGCGAAGGGTATAAGAAAAGGTCCAAAAAGCAATGGTTAAATATATGCTATATCTGAATATTGCTGACCTTATAAATTTGAATATGTCCTTGATGAAAGCTGCAATTAGTTGTGCTTTTAAGCGTTGGTGAAGTCCCAAAGGGTCATATAGGCCAAAAAGGCCATGGAAATAAAATTTGTGATCTTAATGAACCTGGATCAAACTTGATGTAGACATGATGCCTAAGTTGAATAAGCACTCTCTTAACAACTCAACCATTCGTGAGGCATTGCCATTCCCTTTGTTGTTGTTTGTCCGGCATATGGTCATAGTGAGTATTCCCTTTCCATATCCGAAGTGTCACAATGTTGAATTGGTAGTCATCCTTTGTCCTAACCCTGTGAATTTTAGCCTTCACCCTTCACTAGCAAATTGACTACAACTATGAAGTGAGTATAGTCCTAAAAGTTTGGTCTGAGTAATAAAAAATAAAACCCTATATATGTATTTGGTTGATGTACCACCTGTGACGTGACTGCTACTTGTTATGATTGTTACTTGAATGATTTGTAGAGAATGCCTTAGCCTTGTAAAACTTCCAGCAGATGGATGACAGTCTAAGTTATATTATTGGTATCTGGTCATTTACAGGTGATTATATTGTCTATTGGATATTGTTGATGATTAGGCAGAGACCTGGAAAGTGTATGAGTATACACCCTAGATGGATTTGGACTCTCTGAGTCTAGTAAGATAGCTTATTTTCAGTTCTGGGCGCTTGCAGAAATGGTCAGGCTCATTTTACCCTTCTGATGCAGTTTAGCTTCACAGAATGATGTGTCTGAGCAGGGAGATGTTTTTATTGGATCTCCTAGGGCGCTGTATGGCGCATAGGGGGTGCAGCCAATTAATTGTACCATAGTACCCCCATCCCAGAGACGTTGGTGGGCTCAATTGGACAATGCAGGCACCCTAGGAGGTTGTTTTGGCAGGTTCATGTTTCTCGAGGCAGATTAAAAAATGATTAAATGGTTATTGAAGAAATCGATTTGGGCTACTGAGGCGAGGAAATGACATGGGATAAGTCATGATGATGAGAGTGATGTCCTCCGCACCTTCTCCAGCAGTTGCAGCACCTGATTGGGCCCATACCTATTTTTTGGTCATTTTTATATTATTTTCTACAGCTTTTGGAAGGCTCACGATTTCCTCAAGGAGGCACAAAGTCAAAAAATTAACATATTATATTATTTTATTGTGCCATGGGGACACCCAGAGGGAGTTAGTTAACACTCCATGGACCCACCATGTGCTTCATTTATTTCTTGTTGAGTGGGGTCCCCTCTTTTTCGATGATCTAGTCCACTTTGGTACTTTATGGTTACATTGATCCATGTATTGTATGTTGAGCTCATCTCAACCATTGATTAGACATTTATATCTTTTTATCTTAGCCACTCGTTTTGAAAGTGGTTAGGATTTTGGTTCTCTCGTTCCTATTTAAAGGAGAGAGCTTCTCATTTGTAAGGGGTCTTTGGCTCTTAGATCTGATTAATAGAAAAACTTTCTTGTGGATATTTCTTGGATCTCCTTTGCATCTGGTGTTCTTAGATGGTGATTGGAAAGTCTTTTGCTTCCTAGCATTCGGGAAATCTGTGTGAGATCTATATTTTTTCGAGATCATTGTCTTGTCTACAGGAGGGCGACTTCATCTTGGGCGTTTTTGCCAGGGATTCTCAACTCGCTTGGATTGGCTTCGTCTTGTATCAAGGGGTTTTCATTAGCTTCATTGTGATCTATGATTACAACTTGTCACTTTTCTATAGATCTTGTTTTTCTTTCTTGATACGGAAAATCTGATATTGTTGACGTTTGCTTATGCAGGAGAGAGGGCGCAATGGTCACTTGGAGCAGAACGTTGGGCTTAGAACTCACTCAGGTTTTCTCAAATTGATCGGGATAGCAGGGATCATCATCATCAAGGCATCTACAAGCATTGCTAGGTAAGATCTACAGGTTAGTCTCTTTCTTCCAGATCTCAATCCATTGTACCTGCTTTTCCTCATTTTACTGAAAATTCCATAATAATAAAAAACCAAAAATACTAAAAAAATAAACCGCTCGATCTCTAGACAAACCACTGTTGGGTTTTGTAGATCAGGTCTTCCCCTCCCCAATTCACCCTCAAGGCTGATCTGAAAGTGGCTGGTTTGCCCTAGATCTGGAAAACTGTCTGCTCAAACCCCAACGCTCCTCATGAAATTTTGACTTTTTCCGGGATTTGATTTTTCTAGCAAAATTCCTTCTTGGGTTTGTAGATCAGGTCCTCCTCTCTCCAAATTACCTTCAACATTGAGCTAGATGCTGACAGGTGGCCCTAGAACTGAGAAACTATCTTCCAGGACCCTAGCGCTCCTCATCATTTTTCTGACTTTTTCCTAGATCTGATTTTTTCGGCATTTTTCCAACTTGTGTTTGTAGATCAGGTCATCCTCATTCCATTTCTCCTCCAACACTGAGCTGGTGGTCTCTAGATTGTCCTAGATCTGAGAATCTGCCCTTCCAAACCCTAGCGCTAGCCACCTTGCTACTGGTTTCTTCCATAAACTGATTTTTCCGGCAAAATACCTTTTTGGGTCTGTAGATCGGGGGATTTCCCAGGTGGGTTTCCTCTAACGCTGGGCAGATAGTGACTCCATTGCCCTAGATCTGACAGGAACTAATCTCCAACCCTAGCGTTGCCCCCTCTTTGGCCTTCTTTCCTTGTAAACTGACCTTTCCTTGGTGACTCAGGTACTTTGACTCTGTCATATCTTTCATCGAGTCTATCCATCGGTACTAGATAGCCCCAATCCTGTCCTTAACCTCCTTGCATTGATTACGTTTCCCAAGGCAGAGGATATCCAAACTTGTTGCTAGTACCTCAACCCCGGATCTAGTTTTTACCTTATAGGTCAACTGTGTCCTACTTTGGATCAAACCTCATACTTCCTAAGCCCTGATCCAAAGCCTTGGCTCACCTCATGACATCATCCATAGATCTAGGGTTTCCATTACCTTACACCTTACGTACCTCAAAGTCCTTTTGATCTGATATGGTGTCTAGGTTTGATCTCTCCTGTCGGGAGTAGATCTAGGTCTCCCCCTTTGTTGTCTTGGGCTAAGAAACATAAAGTGAAGGTTGCCTTGATTGGCGTGACAACCATCCATTTGGGAGTCTAGGCAGCCTTGGTTCCACCTCCTTAGTTGCTTGTACCTCTACCATCCATCCTGGATCCACCTCACATAGGCAACTACAAGGTTGCTGATAACAATATGTTTCCAAATGAAGATCCTTACTGTAGCACATATCAAAAAATAGTTGCACTTATTGTCAACAATGTATGCAAAGAAGTGGCCAAGAGAGAAGCTTCATTGGATGCATGTGCTTCCTACCTGTTGAGAATTTTTGCATCTTCTTCAAAAAGAGGCTCCAAAAAACTTGAACCTAAGGAGTCATACAAGCGCAAGGAGGACACGAATGAGCATCCACAGCCATCCACAGTCATTGAGGAGAACAATGAACCACCTAGTCTTGCAGGGGGTGAAGCAGAAGAAGAGATCCATGAGGAAGAGTGTAAGTCACCTTATGGTGGCTCTGAAAGATACACAATCCTTACTGATGAGGGTCGTGCACCTCAAGAACAAGATGAACAATCCAGAGATGAAGAGATGGAATCAGATGATACTCTGGACATGGATCAGATAGCATCTACTGATGGATGCTCAAGCCTCTATGGAGCATCTACTGATGGATGTCCGAATCTCTATATTGGTGACATAGAGATCAACCTTGAAGAGGTTGATGCAAGTACCAGTTCCCATGAAGAAGAAGAACTTGCAGTAAAAAAAGAAGAACAAGGATCAGTTTCTCAGTCACCACCTAGGCTATATCATAAAATTGATCCATTAGAAGAAGAAGAGGATGTTTGTCCTCAAGAGCCACCCTTTCTTCCAGGGCCTTTGAAGATGATCGAAAGGAAGACCCATGAGGCCCTGAGCATTCTACATGACACTACTACCATGGTGTCACATTGTTGTTGGAGCATGGAGGAGAAATCTTCCATTGGAAACTTGGAGAAGATTCGAAAAGCAATGATAGACATAAGAGGTATATTTTTGAAGTTGCTATATGATAGAGATCATTTTCTTAAGCTTATGGAGATGTATCTGTAATGTCCTCTTCCAATTAGGCCTTGAAGCCCAAAACCGCTAACCTATGTGATTCCTGTGGGATCGAGCGGTTACTGACAGCTAGGGAATCATCTAAGGACTGGTGCCATCCATAGAAAATCTAGGGCATCATCATTAGGTCAAAAAGGGCCACCGGGGCCAAAGGCCACCTCCGTGCATGCCATCCAAGCATTATTTAATGATGCATGCACTCATTAAGTTTCCATCCGCATGCATGCAAGTCAACTGCAAATTAGAAGATAAAGTGACCTAATTAGGTCAAAGATTAGGGTTTTCGCAATTGAAAGTTATAAAAGAGGGATAAAGCGAAAGGAGACTTCACTTTTGATGATTATTATTTTGGGAGCTCTTGGATAGCAGCACAGCGTACCGCACAGCAGTTGGGGTTGGAGACGGAGTCTTCAGCTAGCGGGATTTCGGCAGTGAAACATCTGCCCTAGTCTCATTCAGGGTAAGCCATACAGGTTCACCATTTGCTCTTACATTCATTCATAAGTCATCCAGTATACGGTATAGGTCGTTGCAGGGACACTGTGCAGCCGTAAGGGGGGGTTTTCAGCCAGAAAGCCCTAATCAGTTGCTGGGTCCTCAGATCTCAGTTTTGCTTCGAAACTCGGGCACCATTCTCATCATCAGCACCCTACTCCGGCATCCGGTGATTATCAGATCCGACCGTGCTCATCCGAAGCAGTTATCAACGATTCCGGGATCAAGGGGGCATGAGTAGCTGCCTCTCTGGATCAATTCGCTAGCCTGCCTAGAGACCTCAAAAACTCCGCATGTACCAGGCATTCTCTCCGGCACGGGAAGGCTATCAGTCCTGCAAATCGGCGGCTTCATTGAACACCTCCCTCACTGAAAACGTCACCCTTATCTGATCGAGGGTTCTTGCTGCTGGGGTTTCACCAAAAGCGGAAGATATCAGTCCATCTTCGATTCAGTTCTTGATGCTTGCATACCCTCTCAAGCGCAGTCCAGCCAGCTTATCAGTGGTAAGTGTTCATTCTATCTCACAAACCCTAACCCTAATTTTTGCTATAAAATAGGGATTTTTGCATGGCAGTTTGCATGCCCCGTTGTATCAGAATATTTGCATAGAAATAGAAAATATCGGGATTTGGGATAATACAGTGGTATCAGAGCTATCTTCTTGGCCAGCTGTGGGCTTAAGAAATTAAACTTAGATGAATATAGAAGGAGACCCTTTTGTAACCTATAGGAGGAGGAAGAGTAGATACACAGGGAAATTTGAGGATATCCAACTAGAAGATACCAATTCAGACATGGAACAAACAGGTATACACTCGAATAGGGGAAAAGGAACGGGAGAAGAAGAGGATCGGATGGAATTTCGAAGCTTGGTCTCTGCATCGCAAGACTTAGCCAAAGGACAAAAAGATGTACCCAATGCAATCAACAGATTATCGGTGAAACCGGAAACAGGTATCAACAGTACACCTCCCTCACCGGTAGATCGGGGATCTACAAGCAGCAGTGGAAAGATAGCGTACACTAATATTCAAAATACTCCGCACATATATTGCAGACCTTCTAACAGGCCTACCATGCCTCACTTCTTGGCAGATACAATAGGGGGCCCGGTCATGCAGGTAGAACCTAGCGAGCCTTTTGGGGCTTATTTACGGGAGTATAGAGACCTAGGGGATGAGTTTCATGCTGCCATGTCTTTTTCAGATTTCTGCAACATGAAGAGTAGGAACAGGCCCAGGAATTTCAACAAGGGTTTCGATCACAACTATGAGTTACAGAAGACCTTAGGCAGGTTGACCATCCCAAACTTTGATGGGACTCGCGGAGGATCAGCGAGGATATGGGTTCAAAAGTTGGATACCTATTTCCAACTCAACCCCATGACAGAGACAGATGCCATTAAATTGGCTACACTTCACCTGGACGGAGAAGCTCACGAGTGGTGGTACCACGGATTGGTGACATTGGGTCACAACACCATACATTCCTACGGTGAGTTCACTCAGAAGCTCATAGAGAGGTTTGACAGGAAGGATCCAGAAATACATTTCAGGGAGTTGGCTCAACTCAAATAGAGCGGTAGTGCAGAAGCTTTCATTTCAGAATTTCAGAGGATAGCAGTCATGGTAACAGATGTGTCAGAGAGCAGATTGACTATGTTATTCACTGAGGCCCTCACAGAGCCACTACGGGGATGGGTGAAAGCCTACAAACCCCTCACTCTGCAGGATGCCATTAGCAGAGCCAGAGATCTTCAGGATTCAGTCCCCAAAAACAAGTTCCCGCTGAAAACCAATTTTCCTGTTAGGGACAAGGACAGGAAACCTTTCCAGCAGGATGTTCCCAAGAAAAACTGGTTAGACGAGGACACTAGGAAAGATTTGAGAAGGAAGAAACTATGCTTCACTTGTCAGGAACCATGGGTACCAGGACACAAGTGTGTAGAGAAGGCGAAGGCTCACTACATTGACGTATATTCAAACAGTGATGAGGACGACTATGAGCAGGAAGCCACAAAAGAACTACGGGCAGCTGAGGAGGAATCACACCAGAGGGAGTCATTGCTACATTATCTGGAGTACCAAGATTCCATACTCTCAGGGTCCGGGGAGTAGTACAGGGTCACAGAGTGGGAGTATTGATTGATGGGGGAGCCACCCACAATTTCATTGACTCCGCTTGGGTAGCCAAGAGAGGTATTCAGACTGAGAAGTTCGAAGGATTCACTGTAGCAGTAGCCGGGAACTCCAGCATGGAGTGCAACTACTGGATCCCAAAATTGAATGTCACCTTAGGTAACTATCAGATGACAGATTCCTTCTACGTAGTGGATGTATCGGATACCCATGTAGTATTGGGTGTTCAGTGGCTTTATTCCATAGGGAAATACACTACAGACTACAGGGCAATGGAAATGGAATTCCAGAGGCCAGACGGCAAACGGGTAGTTTTGAGGGGCATGAACACTTATCCCCCAAAACCGGTCTCGTCACAGAGAATGGAGGCAGTACTCCGACATGATGATATAGAATGGGCTGCAGAATGTTTGGTCACCTTCAGGAAACCCCCAGAGACCAGCACACAACACCCAAGTGACATTCAAACCTTGCTATAGAAACATGAAAAGGTTTTTTGGGACCTTCCATCAGGTAGACCACCAGACCGAGGTTTTGAACACATCATCGAGCTAGAGGAGGGGACACAAGCAGTCATCACCACTCCTTACAGGCATCCCAAAAGATACAAGGATGAGATTGAGAAAACAATCAAAGAATTACTGGAGCTTGGATATATTCAACCCAGTTCTAGCCCCTTCGCATCCTCAGTAGTACTGGTCAAAAAGAAGGATGGTACACTGCGAATGTGCATCGATTATCAAGCACTCAACAAAAAGACCATTAAGAACAGGTATCCCATTCCCAGAATTGACGAACTCATGGATGAGATTCGGAGAGCTAAACACTTCTCCAAAATTGATCTTCGCTCGGGATACCATCAGATCAGGGTAAGGGACCAGGACATCTCCAAAACAACTTTTCGTTGTCACTATGGTCACTATGAGTTTTTGGTCATGCCCTTTGGACTTACCAATGCTCCAGCCACTTTTCAGTCATGCATGAACCACACCTTCAGAGCACAGCTACGTAAATTTTTGCTCGTATTCTTTGATGACATCCTGATTTACAGCAAAACATGGGAGGAGCATCTGAAACACCTGGACGAAGTATTGAGTATTTTAGAAGAACATTCGCTTTATGCGAAAATGTCCAAGTGTGAGTTTGGCATGAAGGAAATGTTGTACTTAGGACACATAATCAGTGCAGAAGGAGTACAGGTTGATATAGAGAAAATCCGAGCTATCAGAGATTGACCCGCGCCAAAAACAGTTACAGAATTGAGAGGTTTCTTAGGTCTGTGCACTTATTACCGACGGTACGTTAAGGGATTCTCCCAATTTGCAGCCCCCCTCACAGATCTCACCAAGAAGGGAGCGTTCGCTTGGACAGAGTTAGCACAGAAAACTTTCAAGGAGATGAAGGTTATTATGAGTTCCTGTCCAGTTTTAGCATTACCAGACTTCTCACAACCCTTTGTAGTAGAATGTGATGCCTCAGGGGAAGGGTTAGGAGCAGTGTTGATGCAAAACCATCACCCTATTGCATTTGAGAGCCGTAAACTGAAGAACTACGAGCGCCATTACTCCATATATGACAAAGAGATGCTAGCCATCTTACATGCTCTCACAAAATTCAGACAGTACTTGGTGGGCAGTAAGTTCAAAATCAAAACCGATCATAACAGCCTCAAGTATTTCTTGGAGCAGAAGGCACTGAATGAGCGACAGCAGAAATGGATCAGCAAAGTACAAGCCTATGATTTCGAGATCGAGTATGTAAAAGGTAAGAATAATGTAGTAGTTGATGCATTATCCAGGCGTCCCGCCTCATTATCTCTCAGTAGTATATCCACAGATTGGAGGGCACTTCTCTTAGTAGAATACTCCAAAAATAAATTCGCTTGCGAATTATTGGACGGGCAAATTCAAGATGACAGGTACAGGATTGTTGACGACATCATCTATTACAAAAATAGAATATACCTCGTCCCAGAATCCACATTGAGGAAAAGGATCATTCAGGCAACCCATGATTCTCCTTTATCAGGGCATCAAGGTTTCTTAAAGACCTACAGGCAGATCCGAGAGAGGTTCTCATGGAAGGGCCCCAAGGGGAAAATTATGCAGCATGTAGGGAAATGTGGCATCTGTTAGCAGAACAAGATTGAGAATACCCATCCAGCAGGGTTACTCCAGCCACTACCAATTCCAAAACAGAAGTGGGAAAGCATCTCCATGGACTTTATTTCAGAATTGCCCAAAGTCCAAGGGCGAGATTGTTTATATGCAGTAGTTGACAGACTGACCAAGTTTGCACATTTCTTTTCGATATCATCAGACTACTCGGCAGCTCAAGTAGCTGAGTTATTTTTCAGGGAGGTCTTCAGGTTACATGAGTTACCTAAGACCATTGTCAGTGATCGGGATAGCCGATTCACAGGTGCCTTCTGGCAGGAACTGTTCAGATTAGTGGGGACCGAACTGGCTACTAGTACGAGTTATCGTCCCCAGAGTGATGGACAAACGGAAATAGTCAACAAGTGGATCGAAGGATATTTAAGAAACTATGTAGCAGGACAGCAGCGAACCTGGATCAAATGGCTGCACCTAGGGGAGTATTGCTACAATACTACCTATCACATGTCTATTAGGATGACTCCTTTTAAGGCATTTTACGGTTATGAGGCCTTGGACTATGCAGATTTGGCATTTGGAGATAGTAGGGCTCCTAAGGCTAAGGATTGGATACAGGACAGTCAAGAAATTCTGAAAATATTGAAGGAAAATTTAAAAACAGCCCAGAATCAACAGAAGTTGTATGCCGACAAACACAGGATTGAGCGGAGCTTTGAGCTAGGGGATTTGGTATACTTAAGGCTCCAACCTTACAGACAGTCCTCACTTAAGAAGAAAGGAGCAAAGAAGTTAAAACCCCGCTTCTATGGACCATACAGAATAATCAGGAAGGTGGGAAAGGTGGCATATGAACTAGAACTTCCACAAGAAAGCAAAATTCACAATGTGTTCCATGTATCTAATCTGAAGAAGACCCTTGGGCAACACATTGCTCCATCTACAGAATTGCCTCCTTTAGAGGATGAAGGACCGCTGATACTGATTCCCGAACGGATCATACAGACTAGAGAAAGGAAGCTCAGGAACAGGGTAATCAGAGAGTACTTGGTTCAATGGAAAGAACTACCACCAGAGGATGCCACGTGGGAAGGTGAACAAGTTTTGCAGCATCCCAGTTTGAAGTTGCTTGAGGACAAGCAATCGCAAGCGGGGAGGACTGTAATGTCCTCTTCCAATTAGGCCTTGAAGCCCAAAACCACTAACCTATGTGATTTCTGTCAGTTCGAGCGGTTACTAACAGCTAGGGAATCATCTAAGGACTGGTGCCATCCATAGAAAATCTAGGGCATCATCATTAGGTCAAGAAGGGCCACCGGGGCCAAAGGCCACCTCCGTGCATGCCATCCAAGCATTATTTAATGATGCATGCACTCATTAAGTCTCCATCCGCATGCATGCAAGTCAACTGCAAATTAGAAGATGAAGTGACCTAATTCGGTCAAAGATTAGGGTTTTCGCAGTTGAAAGTTATAAAAGAGGGATAAAGCGAAAGGAGACTTCACTTTTAATGATTATTATTTTGGGAGCTCTTGGATAGCAGCATAGCGTACCGCACAGCAGTTGGGGTTGGAGACGGAGTCTTCAGCTAGCGGGATTTCGGCAGTGAAACATCTGCCCTAGTCTCATTCAAGGTAAGCCATACAGGTTCACCATTTGCTCTTATATTCATTCATAAGTCATCTAGTATACGGTATAGGTCGTTGTAGGGACGCGTGTGCAGCCGTAAGGGGGGGTTTTCAGCCAGAAAGCCCTAATCAGTTCCTGGGTCCTCAGATCTCAGTTTTGCTTCGAAACTCAGGCACCATTCTCATCATCAGCACCCTACTCCGGCATCCGGTGATTATCAGATCCGACTGTGCTCATCCGGAGCACTTATCAGCGATTCCAGGATCAAGGGGGCGTGAGTAGCTGCCTCTCTGGATCAATTCGCTAGCCTGCCTAGAGACCTCAGAAACTCCGCATGTACCAGGCATTCTCTCTGGCACGAGAAGGCTATCAGTCCTGCAAATCGGCAACTTCATCGGACACCTCCCTCACTGAAAACGTCACCCTTATCTGATCTTGGGTTCTTGCTGCTGGGGTTTCACCGAAAGCAGAAGATATCAATCCATCTTCGATTCAGTTCTTGATGCTTGCATACCCTCTCAGGAGCAGTCCAGCTAGCTTATCAGTGGTAAGTGTTCATTCTATCTCACAAACCCTAACCCTAATTTTTGCTATAAAATAGGGATTTTTGCATGGCAGTTTGCATGCCCCGTTGTATCAGAATATTTGCATAGAAATAGAAAATATTGGGATTTGGGATAATACAGTATCATAGCGCATCATTGAAGGATGCAATAGAGATTGAAAAGCTCACTCATGAGTTGGAGACCACCCAGGATTCTTTGAAGAGTACCCAAAGTGCAATTCAAGAATCTGAGATTCAGATTGAGCAGCTTCATGAGAAGTTGGAGAGATCACATTCACCCTCCTACATTTATGCCAGCCCATCCCATATGGTTGATTGCATTCATGGATCAAAGGATGAACCTCATGCAATGGTGGTACATGAGGTACATGTTGATTTGCAAGTGTTTGAGGAGTATCAAACACTTGTTCTTTTCCAGAGCGATTATGAGTTGCCTCTAGGAGTGGGTCATGCAGACATGGAGGAGGCAAATGATCACACTCTAGTTGAGCTAGCATATGGAGGAGCACATGCATCCACTTGCTTGATGGATGAGTGTTTCAAAGGGCTGGTTCACGATTCTTCACCCCACACTTCTATTTCAGTTACATTTCGGAATGAAAATTGAGTGAAGGGATTCTTTATGTTGGTGCCAGATGATGAGCATGAGACTCCCACTCTTCATGTTGATGACTTGATGGTCAAGCCATGTAGTTTAACAAGTGCACTAGTTCCCTTCCAACAATAGTTGAGGGCCGAGGCATGCATCGACACCTCTTGATGCCTCCATAATGCATAACAGTGCAATGGAGTTCCACTTAAGCGAGTTAGGTGGAACAAGTAGGAGAGTGTTGAGATTTTGCACCAAAGCGATGCTGGCACATGGGGAAGCTACAAGATTTCCATTTGGATCATTCTGTTGGAGTGTTTATAACTTTATTCATCCATTGATTCGTTGGATAGATACATGATGGAGTTGAGTACCCCAAGGGGTAAGTTTCCTGCTTACATCACTGCAGAGTTTCTTGACACATCATTCATTTTTTGTGAGCAGTTGCATGGGCATCTATGGTTGCTAAATGATGCCTTCAGTAAATGGGAGTCTCACCCGTGTATGTTGGTAGAGATAGGTAGCAGTGGTGTGAGTCTCAGTGCTAACTTGCACATGGAGTTACATATTTCGAAGAGACTTAATATGATTAGGTCCCACATTGAAGAGCTCCATGCTTGATGGGAGAGTCTCACAAATGTTCGGTTTTGCATTGGGAGTGATCAACTTCCAGTGTGGTGGGGTGATCCTGACATCCTCTGTGGTGATAAACCTTTCGAGTTGATGGTGATGTTTTCGAGGATGCAGTTGAGGTAGTGGGATCTTGGCAATTCTTGAAAGGTCAAATTGTCACCTGAGACATGTAGCAGTGTTGCAAGACTCAATGCTATCATGCACATGGCACATGAGGAGTCTCATACTTTGATCGAGAGGTTAACTGAGATTATGCACTTGGTTGGGAGTGATGCACTTCCGATATGGTGTTGGGATCCTAGTATCATTCATGATGCGAGATCCTCCTATATGACAATGGCAATGTATGGGTTGCAGCTTAGACAGTGGGATCCAAGCATCACTTGCCATGATGGATTGTCTTGGATAATATTGATGGTTTTTGCATTGCAGCAAAAGCAATGGGATTCTAGCATTGCTTGGTTTTGTTATCACAAATATTGCAGTTGCCCTGTAAAGTGATCCTATCCAAGATGGCAGAGGGGGAAGGAAACTAAAGTCGTGACTTACGAATATCCCAACCCCCTGATAATGGATTGGTTGTCACGACGGTTGAGATATCCTTCGCTTTATGCCACTAAAACACTAGTGACAAAGGGGGAGACCCAAACCTATCCTAGAAGGAAAGACCTAAAGCTAATTCACCAGATCAATCTAAAAGAATAGAATACGTAAGGTGAATAGCTACAAACCCTAGATCTATGGATGAAGCCACAAAAAGAGGAATACTTGAGTGAAGAAGGGTTATGGAGGTTGATAATGTCACTCAAGTTGATTATTAGGTGGCTTTGTGAAATATATTTCAAGATCCAGAATCTGTGTGTTAATCCAAATGATCAAACTTGAAACCTTAGGGGGTTTTGGATGTAAAATTAAATAACTACCCTAGTTAGGGTTTGATTATTGAATTAGGGTTTTTAACAAATTATGTTTACTACTTGGATGAAAGATATGACAAAAGACGAAATCCAAACAAGACAGGAACAAAACACACTCAAAAAATCGTTGACAATGAAGGGAGGGCAATTTCCCTAAAAGATCAGTGCTTCGATTCAGTGGGAAAATGGAGTCCAAGGGTGACGCCTAGGATAGGGTTTGGGTTTTGGATGATCGTCGTCAAAACCCAAATCGCTTTTTGATATTCTAAGTGTAAAATGCCCCAATAAATTTTCCTACTTACTACAAAGGATTTTTCAATAAAATTTGTTGATGGGCAATGCATGAAAAATAAAACAAAGAGAATTTAGTTGAGATACTCACCTAGAATTTGTAGATGCCTTCCTAAATGATGAGGATTTCTTCCTCGTAGATCAAATGAAAGATCCGGACAAGTTCTTGATAAAAACATTTCGCTCAGTGTCCCAATGCGCCCTCTCTACCTACCACACGAAGGGAAAACCAATAAGTAATGACAAGCAAATCGAGATCTACAAAATAGAAGTAAATAATAGAGAAATGAAGAGTCGTAAAGAAATAATCATCTCCCTGTCAAAATCCGACTCAAAGCAAGACGTCAGGGTGAGCCTTCACCAATGTGCCCCCTTTCCCGATCTGCTTCTTTCCCTACAAATCGAAATGGATCTAAAAAAATACAAGAAACTATGCCAAGATATCAGAGTGCAAGAGAGAAACAATTCCAGCCATCATCAAATTCATTCATCCACAAAGACACAACTATTTGATCCCAGGGAAATCTCTTTATTCAGAAGTTCCAATGCAAGAGCTCATGGTTTACAATGGGGGGAGCACCTCTCTTCAATAGATCGAGAGTGTGTCCATTATTCAACTAACTATCATCCGACAGTTGAGATTATAACATCATCAACGGTGGAGATCTTTTAATCTTGTTCTACATACATGGATCAAGATGACCAAATCAAGAGGGGCGCACTTTTTCCCAAGAACGCCTAAGTGAGGCGTAATACATCATAATGTAAATATATAACATGATAATACATGGGGAGTCACCTTAGAAGATCAATTCACCCTAGGCCCCAGTTCACTGCCATGGGAACCATGTTTGACTTGGTCAACTAGGTTGACCAGGTCAAAGTAACCAAGTTGAAGGTGAGATACTGAACTGAATTAATCCTGCATGCAACCAAGGTAAGAACTGCTCTAAGATGTATATTAAAACCAACTTAAATTATGTTAATCAAAATCATGGTGACAATAATAATCATAATAATCTGTAAAATATACTTGTGCTTTTGAGCAATCTTTGAATCTTCTTGAAGTCCCTTATATATGCCATACTTACAAATTTTAATCAATTTGCCAATGGTGGGTGAAGGTGAAAAACAAGGCTAAGGTAAAAGGGAAATGACTTCTAGTTGACTTTGACCATGTGATCTCTCTGAAAAATAACAAATACACACAACCACAGTGACATATGCATGACAGATAGCAATAGGCAATGGTGGTGTCCCACAAATGGATAAAGTACTTAGGCTTGTTTCTTTTAGGCTCTAGCAAGTATCCATTTAAAAAGATTTAACAATTTGCAACATTTAACTTTAAGGCATTTAAATTTAACACAAGATAATAGCCAGCCTACAAAGCCAAGTGCCCTGGAAAGCCTTTTGGGCTCCAGAAAATGACTAACACCTAGCCCCGCTACCAGCAAGCGTCCATAGCCCCGACGGATTTGCTTCACCGTGTTGTCCTGTAGACACAAATGAGCCTTACATCATACAATGGATGAATGATCATCCTTTGGCCTCTAAATAGTTTTATAACATTTATATACAGGCATTACCGCTTAAAAGCACTACTAATCCCAGCTTTCCTTTTGCATCATTTAGATATAGCATTTATGTGTTCCAATGCTTTAGTGTCTAAAGACACTGTTGGTTGGAGCACTTATTTTGAGGTCTAAAGGAAAACCATCCGGTGCACTTGACCACACTAACTAAGCCACATAATTTATAGCCAAAGACACAAAAAAAGATGGAGTCCATCATGTACAGGGGTCAAAGTGGGGAAAAGGATCTTCAATCTCACAGGTCTCAATCAATCATAAGTCTTGGGAATAACAATCATGGATGAAAATGGATGGATGAGGACAAGTCATTTATGGAACCAGCATAGCACTAAAGTTAAGATGAGTAAAGCATGGCATAAGCAATGATCTTCAACATCAAATTCTCTAATTATTCTCAGCACAAGTTAATCATTAGTAGCACATATCATATAAGCATAGGTCACCATAATCATCATAACATAACAAGTCAAAGGTGTTAGTATAGATCAACGGGCAAAATACTACCAAGGAGCAATATACCTAATCTCACCATATATGTGTCTCTACTTGATATGCCCATCTGTGAACTGTGTACCATCTCTGTTTCTATACTTGAATTAACTAGGTCATCACTGAAGTCATCTTAATGGACAAGGAGATCTCAGTCGAGGCAAGGAAATACTCTACATCTACTACTGAATAAAGGCTCTCAATGGCTCATGTTGTAAAATGATCCATGTTGTATCCCATAAATATGTCTATATTGGAGAATAAAGAGAAAATATGTATGTTGCATCATAGTAGTCGAGATACAATGTATATCATTATATGTGAAAACAACTGTCTCCAACTGGGACAAGTTCTCTAAGCAGACAGTGTCGCAGCACATCATCCTAGCTGAGTTTGGGGCCCAACCCTTCCATCTTGAGACAGTCTTCATATTTGTTTCCTTCTTGCATCGGTTCTGGGGATTAGCCGACTCGTCAAAAGGTCGAGACAGGTACCCTTATCTAGCCTATTGCTCTGCTGAGACCATTTCCTACGCTACCCATTCAGGCAGAGCCAAATGTTGGCTCACAGGAGTCTCGAACCTTCTTACATCAGTGGGGATCCAGTTAGATCGCCTCCCCCCGTTTCAATATTCTCTGGATGCCCGGGTCACCTTCTACCTACCCAACAGGAGTTAAATAAGATCATCAAAGAAGATGTTTACAAGCAGTACGTCCAAGCTACTTGGGTCAATCCTCTGGGAGGATTGCGCCCAAAGATGGCCTTTATGCTGAACACTTCTTGGAGATCAGAGACGGGCTCATTGTCCGACCCCAGTACACGTTTCGCCATTGGATGCATGCTCTTCGGATCCCTCTCGGACAACTCAAAGTAGGATCCCATAGACTCCGGGTAGAGACAGATCACCAGATTGATAGATTGGATAGGATCTGCCAGCTATGTCATCTACAGGAAGTGGAAACTGAGTCACACTTAATCTTCAGATGTCCTATATACTACGAGATCAAAGGACGCTTCCATGATGCAGCAGATGTCCTATAGAGCGCTTGAAAACTATTATCACACATATATTGCAGCTGGGCTACCATGATGCAGCATATAGATTGATCTCTTTATTTTTTTGAGCTATTCTTTCACATGGGGTTTTAGCATGCATCATTACAACCTCAGCCATTTCAGACCCTTGTATATCAGTGTTTCCTTGCCAGGACTAAGATTCAGTTGTCCATTGAGATGATTTCAGTGGTGACCTAGTTCATTGGAGCAGAGTAGCAGAGCAAAATGGTACACACAGTTACAGAGGGGCTTATCAGAAGGAAACAGGTATATCTAGTGAGATCAGGTATATATTTCCTTGGTTTGTTTGTGCTCTGTGATGTATATTAAACACCTAGGCTTGTCTTGTTAGGATGATTATGGTGACCTATGCTTATATATATACCAATGCTTAAGCTTGTGCAAAGATCGAGCAAAAAACTCAATGTTGAAGATTATTGCTCATGCCATGCTTTACACAAATGATTAAACCTTAGTGCTATGTTGGTTCCATGTGTCATTTGTCGCCGTCCATACAGTTCATCCATTGTTTGAATTTTATCCCATGACTTAGATTGACTGAGACTTGTGAGATTGAAGATATTTTCCCCATCTTGACCCCTATGCATGATAGACTCCATGTTGTTATGTGTCTTTCGCTATGAAGTATGTGGCTTGGCCAGTGCAGCTGAGTTCACCGGGTAGTTCTCCTTTAGTCCTTAAAACAAGTGCTCCACCAAACAGTGTTGCTAAACATTAAAGCATTGGAACGCATAAATGTTATATCTAAATGATGCAAAGTATAAATGTTTAAAAAGTAGTCAGTGGCCAAGGGGTTGAGCACTCATTCTTTGCATAATGTAAGGCTCATCTGCCCTCCACAAGGGCAGCAAGGTGAGGCAAACCTGTTAGGGCTATTGACTGCTCGTTGGTAGCGGGGCTAGGCCTTTGTCATTTACTGGAGCCTAGAAGGATTTCCAGGGCACCTGCTCTTGTAGGCTAACCACTATCTTATGAGAAACAGAAAGTGCTCCATTCCTCTAATGTGACGCCCAGCTGCACAGAAGCTCTTCCCCAACTGAGAAATGACGTTTTGGGTGGAGGAGTTGTCTGATACCAGTGAAACTTTCCAAAACTGATGGTCTTCCCCTCCTGAAGAGAATGGTCGGAGCATGTGGAAGATTTGGCCTCTCTAAGTGCCCTAGCGAATTGATCTATTAGTTTGGTGCCCACGCCCCCCCAACCTCTTGAATCTGTTAATAGCTACTCAGAATGGGAAAACGAAGAACTGAGAATAACGCAAGGCAATGGAATGACCCTGCTGATGAAGAAGAAGCTGACATGGGAAAGATAAACTGGGAATCAGAGACCCGATGAATACTTTAGGGTTTCCAGCTAAATCCCCAGCTGCAAAATGTGAGCCTGAAAATAATCCTTCTGAGTGTACTGGATCCTGAACACTGATGTATACGATGAATGTCGTTGATAAACCTATATGGTCTATCCCAAAGAGACTAGGGCAGATATCTCACTGTCGAACCCTCGCTAGCTGAAGATGTAATGTCCTCTTCTGCTTAGGCATTTGAGGACCAACCCGCTAACCTATGTGATTCCTATAGGTTCGAGCGGGTACTGACAGTCAAGGAATCAGCCGAAGACTGATACCATATATAGAAGATCTAGGGCATCAATATTATATCACCATTGGGTCGAAGAGGGCCACTAGAGCCAAAGGCCACCTACATGCATGACATCCGGGCATTATTTAATGATGCGTGCACCCGATTAAGTCTCCATGCGCATGCATGCAAGTCAACTACAAATTAGAAGATAAAGTGACCTAATTAGGTCAAAAGTTAGGGTTTGCGCATGCATGCAAGTCAACTGCAAATTAGAAGATAAAGTGACCTAATTAGGTCAAAAGTTAGGGTTTTCGCAGTTGAAAGTTATAAAAGAAAGATAAAGTGAAGGGCGAAGTCACTTATGTGATAATTGATTTGTGGAGTCGAATTGGAGAGCTCGACGAGCTAAGTTGGAGTTGAGCGCATGCTCAGCTAACTGGTGTATTTCGGCAGCGAAATCTATCTGCCCTAGTTCATCATCCAGGTTCAACACTAGTTCATCATCAGGTTACATTCAGCAGTTATTCCGGGAAGTTGATTATTCATCCATCAGAGGGTTTCACCGTCACACTGTGTCACCGTGATTAGAGACAAAGCAATTCGTTTTCCTACCTACAGGGTTCAGAACTTCCGCATGTTGCTTCCATCATCATCAGAGGGGTATTATAACCCTAGTGTACATCATCCGGGCTTCCAGCAGTAGCTTATTTATTATTCTAGAGCTTATACAGTTTGAGAGGAGGGCGCATTCACCTGTGGAGGACGATTTGGTATATCTCCTTATTCCTTCGGCAGAATCCTTGCATGTTGGGACCAGTCTCTTCACCATCAGCTGATCTATATACTGGTATGTACATGCATTGATTTCTCCTATTTTATAGCATCTCAATATTTTTCTAGGGCACATATTTGCATGCAAAGTTCGGGATTTGCTTTCCTATTTGATTAAGGAGTAAGTCTATTAGCCATCTACAGTATACACATAAACAGGAAAATATCAGTTTGGGATATTACAGTGGTATCAGAGCTATTTTCCTTGCCAGCTGTGGGCATGCAAAAATTATAAATGAATCCAGGAGACCCATACAACATTACTCACAGGAGACAGAGGTATAGAGACAGAGAAGAGGAGTTAGAGGACATAGATTTGGGGAACAGAGAGTACCAGTTTGAAAAAGGCAAAGAAACAATGGCCGATGATGATAAAATAGCTTTCAATAGTCTCATATCAGCCATAAAAGAGCTCACCACTGGGCAAAAAGAAATGATGAGCACCTTCAGAAAAATGACTGAGAAGAATGGGCCCACCCCACACAGTCCCTTATTTCCCAACAGTGATAGGGTATCCACCAGCAGTAGTAGGGAGCACTTACATACCAACATGCAAAGCCATCCCCATATATACAAGCCTTTCCGAACTACCATGCCTCAATTCTTAGATAGTCCAGCTACAGTGCCTCTAGCACAAGCAAAACCAAAAGAACCCATGAGTGCCTATCTGAGAGAATATAGGGCTTTAGGAGAGGACTTCCATTCAGCCATGACCTTCATTGACTTCTGCCACTTTAAAAGTAAGAACAAACCCAAAGCTTACAATAGGCCATTCACCCAAAACTATGAGTTACAGCGCACCGTAGGGAAACTGACTATCCCTACCTTTAAGGGCACCCGAGGTGGCCCAGCTAGGAATTGGGTGCAGAAGTTGGATACATACTTCCAGCTCAACCCCATGATTGATATAGATGCCATTAAATTGGCTACTTTGCATTTGGATGGAGAAGCACATGAGTAGTGGTACCACAGGTTAGTGACACTGAGTCACAACACCATCACCTCATACACAGATTTTACACAGAGGCTCATTGAGCGGTTTGATCGGAAGGATCCAGAGGTACACTTTAGGGAGCTGGCACAACTCAAGCAGACAAGGAGTGCAAATGCTTTTATTTCTGAGTTTCAGAGGATAGCAGTCATGGTCACAGATATATCAGAGAGCAAGTTGATTATGTTGTTCACTGAGGCTCTCACTAAACCCTTACGGGGATGGGTCAAGTCTTATAGGCCCACCACCCTAGCAGATGCCATCAGACGGACTAGAGACTTGCAGGATGCAGTGCCCAAAAATAGGTTTCCTCCTATGACCAATGGTCCTATTAAAGATAAAGAAAGGAAACCATGGCCCAAGAAAGATTGGATGGACAATGATACCCGACAAGACCTTAGAAGAAAAAAGTTATGTTTCACTTGCCAGAAACCATGGATACTAGGGCACAGATGTTCAGGAAAAGGAAAGGCCTACTACATAGAGGCTTATTCCGACAGTGAGGAGGATGAGGATTACCAGGATCAAGAGCAGGGAGAGACAACAGAGACAGTTGCTGAGGGACAGGCCTCAGGAGGTACCATTGCTACCATGACAGGGGTTCCTAGATTCCACACTCTTCGAATCAGAGGTACCGTACAGGGCCACAGAGTGGGAGTACTGATAAATGGTGGGGCATTCCACAACTTTATTGATGCTGCATGGGTTAAAAAGAGAGACATTCAGACTGAGAGCTTTGATGGGTTTTCGGTACCAACAGCAGGTCACACCATGGAGTGTAGTCAGAGGATTCCTAAATTAAAGGTAATGCTTGGGAATTATACTGTGATAGAGACATTCTATGTGGTAGATGTACCTGACATGAATGTGGTACTAAGAGTTCAGTGGCTGTATTCCATAGGGAAGTATTCCACAAATTACCAGACCATGGAGATGGAGTTTACAGGAGCAGAAGGACAGACGGTGGTATTGAGAGGGATGAATACCTATCCTCCCACAGCAGTGACATCACACAGGATGGAGGCAATACTCCGGCAGGGAGATATTGAGTGGGTTGCAGAGTGTATGGTTACCTTCAGGAAACCACCAGATGAGGCCACACAACATCCAGCAAATATAGATGCCTTCTACGGAAGCACAAGGTAGTATTCACAGACATTCCAGCAGGTCGACCTCCAGATAGGGGATTTGAGCACATTATTGAGTTAGAGGAGGGGACCCAAGCAGTTATCACCACTCCTTACAGACATCCCAAGAGGTATAAAGATGAGATCGAGAGTACAATCAAGGAACTACTCAAGCTGGGATACATCAATCCTAGCTCCAGTCCCTTTGCATCTTCAGTAGTGCTAGTGAAGAAAAAGGATGGAACCTTACGCATGTGCATTGATCAGGGCACTCAATAAAAAGACCATAAAGAACAGGTATCCCATCCCTAGGATTGATGAGTTAATGGATGAACTATAGGGGGCAAAGTACTTTTCCAAAATTGATCTCCGCTCAGGGTACCATCAGATTCGGGTCAGGGAACAGGATGTTCCAAAGACCACTTTCTGTTGCCACTACGGACATTATGAGTTTCTAGTGATGCCATTTGGGCTCACTAATGCACCAGCTACTTTCCAATCATGCATGAACCATATCTTCAAGACAGTTGCGTAAATATATTCTAGTATTCTTCGACGACATATTGATATACAGTCGGACTTGGGAAGAACATTTGAGACATCTTGATGAAGCACTTGGTATTCTACAGGAGCAGTCACTATATGCCAAAATGTCAAAGTGTGAGTTCGACATGCAGGAGATGTTGTACTTAGGACATGTGATAGGGGTCCACGTGCACTTAGAGAAGATTCGGGCAATTTTGGATTGGCCTACAGCTAAAAATGTGACAGAACTGAGGGGCTTTTTGGGCCTTTGCACCTACTACAGAAGGTATGTCGGCGGATTCTCACAGATGACCGCACCCCTCACAGATCTTACCATGAAGGGAGCATTTAGTTGGTCGGAGGCAGCACAAAAACATTCGAGAAAATGAAGGAGGTAATGAGTTCATGCCTAGTATTAGCTTTACCAGACTTTTCTCAATCCTTTGTGTTAGAATGTGATGCTTTAGGAGAGGGAATTGGGGCAGTTTTGATGCAGAACAACCACCTCATTGCATTTGAGAGCAGGAAGCTCAAAGACTATGAGCGCCACTATTCGATATATGACCAAGAGATGTTAGTTATCCTCCATGCGCTAAGCAAGTTCAGGCAGTACTTAGTAGGTGCCAGGTTCAAGGTTAAGACAGATCACAACAGCCTAAAATACTTCCTAGAGCAGAAAGAGCTAAACGAGAGACAATAGAAATGGGTAAGTAAAATTCAAGCTTATGACTTCGAGATTGAGTACGTCAAGGGGAAGAGCAATGTAGTGGCCAATGCACTTTCTAGACGACCAGCTACTTTATCCCTTATGAGCATCTCATCAAATTGGAGGTCTCATCTTTTGGTTGAGTACTCCAAAGATAAGTTTGTTTGCGAGCTATTGGATGGACAAATTCAGGATGATAGGTACAGGGTCATTGATGATATCATATACTACAAAAACAGAAACTTCTTGGTTCCAGAGTCTCCCCTCAAGAAGAAAATCTTGCAGGCATCGCACAATTCACCATTAGCAGGGCATTAGGGGTTTCTCAAAACCTACAGACAGATTAGAGAAAGGTTCTCATGGAAGGGCCTCAAGAAAGATGTGATACAACATGTGAGGGAGTGCAGCTTGTGCCAACAAAACAAAATAGAGCACATCCACCCAGCCGGTTTACTACATCCCTTACCTATTCCTGAGCAGAAATGGGAGAGCATTTCTATGGACTTCATTACTGGGCTGCCCAAGGTTCAACTGCTTGTACGTAGTAGTGGACAGATTGACTAAGTTTGCGCACTTCTTTGCCATATCATCAGACTATTCAGCAGCACAGGTAGCAGAACTATTTTTCAGAGAGGTATTTAGACCCCATGGGTTACCCAACACCAGTGTTACAAATATCGTGTCGACAAATATATCGCCAAGGGTCCAAAAAGAAATTATCGGATTTATCGGCAAAAATGTCGGCAAACATCGGCAATATATCGACAAAATAAAAAATACAAAAAAAGAAAAAAATCACAGTATATTTGAAAAAATCGGCAAATATCGCCAAAAATCGGCAAATATCGCCAAAAATCAGCAAATATCGTGATAAAATCGGCAAATATCGCAAGAAAATCGGAAAAAACCGCCAAAAAAAATCGGGAAAATATCGGGGCGATATATTGCCGATATATTGCCAGTGAGTTAACATCGCGATATATCGCGATGTTGCCGATATATTGGCGATATTTGTAACACTGTCCAAGACCATTGTCAGTGACAGGGACAGCAAATTCACAAGAGCCTTTTGGCAAGAGATTTTCCGGTTAGTGGGGACCGAGTTAGCCATGAGCACAAGTTATCATCCGCAGAGTGACGGGTAGGCAGAGATTGTTAATAAATGGATTGAGGGATACTTGAGAAATTACGTATCAGGTCAGCAAAGGACATGGATCAAATGGTTACACTTGAGTGAACATTGTTACAACACCACCTACCATATGACCATTAGGATGACCCCTTTCCGAGCCCTGTATGGGTATGATGCTTCCACTTTTGCAGACCAGATATTTGGCGATATCAGGGCCCCCAAGGCCAAGGAGTGGATTCAGGAGGGTCAAGATATCCTCAAGATACTCAGGGAGAACATACAGGCTGCTCAGAATCAACAGAAGATATATGCAGACAGGCACAGAGTTGAGCGCAGTTTTGAGGTGGGAGACTTCGATTATTTACGCCTCCAGCCTTACCGACAGTCATCTCTTAAAAAGAAAGGAGCAGAAAAACTCCAACCTCGTTTCTATGGTCCATACAAGATAATTCGGAAGGTTGGAGAGGTAGCATATGAGCTAGAACTACCCCTAGAGAGCAAGATTCACAACGTATTTCATGTCTCCAATCTCAAGAAGGTGGTTGGTCAACAGATTGTTACATCTTCCGAGCTGCCTCCCCTTGATGACGAGGGGCAATTGGTTCTGATTCCAGAGCGCATCCTAGAGGTGCGAGAGCGGAAACTAAGGAACAGAATCATCAAAGATTACCTGGTTCAATGGAAAGATCTGCCTATAGAGGAGGCTACTTGGGAGGCAGAACAGGTATTATAGCACCCAGCTTTATAGTTGCTTGAGGACAAGCAAATTCGAGCAGGGAGGACTGTAATGTCCTCTTCTGCTTAGGCATTTGAGGACCAACCCGCTAACCTATGTGATTCCTATAGGTTCGAGCGGGTACTGACAGTCAAGGAATCAACCGAAGACTGATGCCATATATAGAAGATCTAGGGCATCAATATTATATCACCATTGGGTCGAAGAGGGCCACTAGAGCTAAAGGCCACCTGCATGCATGACATCCGAGCATTATTTAATGATGCATGCACCCGATTAAGTCTCCATGCGCATGCATGCAAGTCAACTGCAAATTAGAAGATAAAGTGACCTAATTAGGTCAAAAGTTAGGGTTTGCGCATGCATGCAAGTCAACTGCAAATTAGAAGATAAAGTGACCTAATTAGGTCAAAAGTTAGGGTTTTCACAGTTGAAAGTTATAAAAAAAAAGATAAAGTGAAGGGAGAAGTCACTTATGTGATAATTGATTTGTGGAGTCGAATTGGAGAGCTCGGCGAGCTAAGTTGGGGTTGAGCGCATGCTCAGCTAACTGGTGTATTTCGGCAGCGAAATCTATCTGCCCTAGTTCATCATCAGGTTGGATCATCCAGATTCAACACTAGTTCATCATCAAGTTACATTCAGCAGTTATTCCGGGAAGTTGATTATTCATCCATCCAGAGGGTTTCACCATCACACCGTGTCACCGTGATTAGAGACAAAGCAATTCATTTTCCTACCTACAAGGTTCAAAACTTCCGCATGTTGCTTCCATCATCATCAGAAGGGTATTATAACCCTAGTGTACATCATCCGGGCTTCCAGCAACAGCTTATTTATTATTCTGGAGCTTATACAGTTTGAGAGGAGGGCGCATTCACCTGTGGAGGACGATTTGGTGTATCTCCTTATTCCTCCGGCAGAATCCTTGCATGCTGGGACCAGTCTCTTCACCATCAGCTGATCTATATACTAGTATGTACATGCATTGATTTCTCCTCTTTTATAGCATCTCAGTATTTTTCTAGGGCACATATTTGCATGCAACTGCATGCATGCAAAGTTCGGGGTTTGCTTTCCTATTTGATTAAGGAGTAAGTCTATTAGCCATCTACAGTATACACATAAACAGGAAAATATCAGTTTGGGATATTACAGAAGACTTCGTCTTCAACCCCAACTGCTGCAGATGCACGCTGTGTTGCTGCTCAAAAACTTCATATCAACAATAATAATAATAGATAATCTCTTTAGTCCAATAACCCTCTTAAATAGAGTCTCATGCACTTTTAGGGTTTGCATGTCACTTTTAGGGTTTATGCTTCAGTTTTGCATGCATGCATGCAATTCTAATTTGATGTTGACTTTTAAGCCTAATGAAATAAGGCTTATTTTATCCGACTGATGACTTTAACACTAAATGAATGTCCTGGTCTGCTCTAAGTATCAAATGCCCTCAGTTAATTCCCTCTCATGTAGTACCCACTCGAACTTATGGGAATTAAGTAGGTTAGCAGTGTTTTGGATGCTTAATTAGAGGGGGGCATTACAACTACCCTTCATCCGTAGTGGACAAGGCCCTTGTGGTGTCACCGGTTAGCTACCTCACCTCTATCGTATCGGATGGGATACCTTTAGTGGGTAGCTACACTTTGTGTGATAAAATCTTTTGGCGTCGTTGTTGGGGAAGGTAGAGGCCTACCTTGGTTCAACATTTATCCTTAAGCTCTACTCTCATTCTCTTTGCCAACTCTCGTTCTCTTTGCCAACATCTTTTGGCGCCATTGTCGAGGAGGTAGAAGCTTACCTCTAGTGTCTGCGAGTAGTATTTCACTCGTATCTTCTGAATCATATCGCATTCCGATTAAATTAAGTGAATGAATTTCCCTTTCATAATTTTACATTCACATGTTTCTCTCTCGCATCATACTTCCCCAACGACATATCTTTCGGTGATTTCGTTAGTATCTCACCTGGAGACTCCACAATGTGACTCAACTAGCGAACCCATATAGAGACTCCACTAGGGAATCTCAAAGTTTCAATCAAAATGAACCCAGATGTTTTCCTTGACTTTTCACAAGCTGTAAATGAATTGACTGAAAATGTAAATAGGCTTAAAAAGAACAAACATAATTCACAATTTCATTACAAGGATGCATATGAATATGACTAAGGGTGTGAGCCTAAATATCAAGATTCGTATACCTGTAATCCTCGTCATCAATTTAATAAAAAAATTGTCCTAACCACCCCTGAAAAAATTGTAAGTCAACACGAACCTAGATGTCAATCCCAATTAAGGCCTTATAGCCAAGTAACCAAAGTCGTTAGAAAACGAGACAAACCATCTCCTTTTGACTTTTCTGAAATCCCTGGGGCACCTCATCCTATGCCAAACGATTACATCAAGAGGTTGCCTCATTTTAGTGGAAACAATGATGTATCTATTGAAAGTCATTTGGATACTCTCCGGTATTACATGGAAATTTGAGGTGCAGAGAATGAAGAAGTTTATATGCGAGCCTTGGCTAAATCCTTACGAGGGGATGTTCAACTATGGTTAGATTATTTAGCACCAGGATCCATTACTGGGTATGACATGTTTATGAGGTTGTTATTTGATAAGTGGGGTAGGAACACTAAAGACTCTTTAGAATGTCAATCCGACAATGATTGTGTTGTTGATGATCAATATATTGACAATTTGCTCTCTCAATTGGATCATTTCTCACCTAAAATGTTCGAAGTTATGAGTGTGCCTATAATCCATAAGAATATTACAAAGTATTTTGATAATAATACTTCAAAACCTCATGCTGAAATTAAAAGGGATATCAATCAAATCATACGAGATACTCTGTTAGCATTGCCTGAAGCAATCACAGACCAAATTTTAGATTTAATTCACAGAAGGTAGCCTAACGATCACTATCAAAAAACATCTATAGTTGAGCCTTCCGTCAATAATTCTACTGAAGATCCTTTTGAGGAACAAGTCCATATTCATTGCTTGATTAACGACCATTAGAATCAATGTTTAAACAATCCTAGTTTTGATTCAGCCTCTGATTATGTCATTGAAGAAAATGATGAGGATAGTCAAGAAGTATCCAATGCTCATTACGTGATTGAGAATCAAATTAATTGTAAACCAATTGAAGGACAATCACATGGTGATGGTTTGGTTGTGATTCAACATGACAAGGGGTGCTCTTTGTTGCACCTTTCAAGTTCCTTGATTGATTACGAAGAGCCCTCCAAGGATGATTTTGATAGTATCCCTCATTTAATCCTGGATTAGGATGAATCAGTCCTTCACCTTGGTGATCCCTATCCCAATAGAGAAAACTTTGACCCTGCTCCAAATTCTAAAATCATTTCGAGATTCAAAAGCGTCATTGATTTGAAAACCTTACCCTTTTATCATATTTCAAGATCAATCATCATAAATTGCATGAGAGAATGTACAAATTTTAAATCCACCCTCCCATCTTGGCTTTTAAAGTCCTCTTGTATGAGTTCATGTTGCAATCAAGTTTTAACTTGCGAAATTTTCGATAAGGAGTTTCAAAAATGCCAAGTGGTCAGTAGTGAAACATTTTATCTCCTTTTTCAATCATCCTTAGTGCATGACATTTTCAAATTTTATAATTCCTTTGATTGGGTGATTGAAAAGCTCTATAAAAATAAATTCCATATTTTCTCAATCTTTAAGCAACAAATGGGGTTAATCTCAATTTATGGATTATTAATCTCTAATTTGTCCCTAGTTTGTTTCACCATTGACCATAATGTGAGTATGATTGAGTGTACTAGCCAAAAAGATGCAGGAAATAATGATATCTTTAGATGTCTGAATCTAGTGATATATTCTCTTCCGTCAATTTTAAACTTGCAGAGTTTTTATGATCCTATTGATGCTTGGATGGAGGAAGTTTGCAAAAGTCAATCTCAGCCCTAGCATGGTCTTATCTCACATCTTTGTTCAATTTTCAAACATCAAGTTAGAATGGTGTTACTTTTCATTCATATTACTTCCAAGCCATCTTTAACTTTTGCAACATTAACCGCAAAGAAAGACAAGTTGATCTTTTTAGCAGGTGGCTACATTGGATTTATGATTTTACTTAGAACTTGCCTAACTAGTTAGAGTAGGGTAGGTGGGAAATTAATAAGCTCTTTTGAGTAGTAGGGTTGAGTCTTTAGTGTTGTAGGTCCCGAGTCTTTGGGTCTTTTTGTCTCCTGTTTGAGTCTACTAGGCCATTGAGTCT
Source organism: Pseudotsuga menziesii (assembly GCA_001517045.1). NCBI lineage: Eukaryota > Viridiplantae > Streptophyta > Pinopsida > Pinales > Pinaceae > Pseudotsuga > Pseudotsuga menziesii. The sequence continues at coordinate 147,876 of LPNX011157315.1, forward strand.
AGCCCCTTGTGCTTTGTCCGAGTCTTCCTTAATAAACTCTATAACCGCTTGACAACCCTTAGATTAGATGTTTTGTTTCAGAACTTTACTTTCCGGATTTTATATTTTAGCATTTACTTTCAGCATTGTATTTCCTGCATTTAATTTTTGTATTATGCCACATGTACTGTTGGGTAGTTCAGTTTCCCTGATGCACAGAAATAGGTTTCACTAAAGATAGAGCAGTCGATTGGGTGCATATTTGATGATTGGATGAGCGTTGTTGCTTACCATAGATATCTGAGGTTCTCATGCACTCTCTCCCTTAGAGCACCTGTCCCAGTTGGAGCTAGATGTTGTCACATATATAGTAGTTGCGCTACTTTTGTTCTTGAGCAGTTCTTTGAGCCGGCCCTTTACTATGAGATCAGCAGATGATGAGCCACCAGTTGATGATCTCCCACTTTCAACGGAACCATAGTATCCAGATTGACCAGTTTTATGCCATGACCGAACCTCATGACCCCAAATTCGATGACTGAGTCAGACATTCTTTCATGACCCAGAGGGGAGATTATTACAGTGCCCATGACATGTAGCAACAGCAGTTGTTCCAGTGATCTTCATATTGGTTTCAGATCCAGTGCAGGTATATGACCCAGGTGATATTATGGTGTGTGCATGCGGATTTTGATGTTGCTTGGTTACCTATTTTAGCAGTGTGACTTGGTTGATATTGGTTATATGTTTACAATACTTTATCTTGGCTTCACTTGGAATCTAAAGCATAAATGATCTAGTTGTTATGTCCGAGAGATTCTTTTGTATACTCATTGGCCTTTCCCTAGTCCTAGTATGGATTTGGTCATTTCCCTTTAGGGACATAGCTTGCTAGTCTTGGCACCATCTCCACTGTCTCCGTCCATCCATTGTCTTCCCTTGTTGTTAATTAACCTTGACTTGTAACTTGACTAGTGACATCTAGGATTTCCCCCACCTTCACCTCTTGGTTGGAATAGGTCTCCATGTTTAGATTGTGTCTCGATGTTGGTTTACGTGATGTTTTTCACAAGGATGGTCTTCCTCTAGGTCTTGAACATTATTAGTCTTACCAAAAAGTGTCTTTAGACACTAAGGCATCGGAGCTTAAAGTTATTCTAAATGGATTCCCTGCCAGCAAAGCAAAAGTGTCTTTAGACACTACTGCAAATAAAAGCAAAACTAGTCAGTGGCCAATAGATGAACACTCATCCATGGTATGGTGTAAGGCTCATTTACCCCCACGGGGTATCAGGGTGAGGCAAATCCGTCAAGGATAAGCCTTAGTATTTTTTGTAGCCCAGAAGGCTTTCCAAGGCACCTGCTCTTGGAGACTGGCAATTTATTTTCGAATAAAGTTGATGGCTAGAGGATGAGCACTTATTCTTTGTATAATGTACGGCTCATTTTCCCCCACAAGGAAACAGGGAGACACTGGCCCCTGAAGGTCATGTCTTTGTCGAATTCTGGAAGCCCAGAAGGCTTACCAGGGCACCTGCTTCTAAAGGCTAACTAGTGTACATTACTACGCAAATACACTGCTTAAAAGTTGCTTGTCTAAAGTCTAGTGGAGCCTTCTCATCATTCCACCCATTTGTGAGACACTGCCATTCCCTATTGTTCACCTAGTCCAACTTATGTGTTGTGTGGATCCCCTTGTCCTTTGGCCAAGATGCTTACAATGTCAAGTGTCAAGTCATGCCCTTGGCCTTACCCGATTTTATTCACCTTCACCCTTAAGTAGCAAAATGGCTAAATCTATAAATGAGTATACACTGGAGGTTCTTGTTTAAAGCAACTAATCATTTTGATTTAGATTATTAAATATGTATCGTGCTTATACTTGCCAACAGAATCTAATTGTACTTGACTCGCACTGTTAGCATAGATAATTGAGCATGCATGTCCATTTTGTACTTTGCAATATCAGATTTTACCACTTGGGTCATCATTTAATCAGTCTTAACCTGGTCAACCCAGTGTTGATCAAGCTAGGAGTGGGGTCTAGGATGAATTTTAGACCGATGGTTGTGGTTGATGATTATGTATGGTCTACAGATGTCCATAGACATATTCATGCTTCAGATGGTGATTTGCTATGATGGCTTGTATTATTTTTTTGATTATCAGCATTTACAGGCTTTATTATTACTATGGTTCTGACATGGATATGTCCTCTGATGTACCTTTGTGATGGACATATTGTGTGTGAGTACTCATTCCTAGTTGAATTGGACATTCTGAGTCCATTAGTGCAACTAGTTTTCAATTTCGGGCAGTTACAGGACAGGTACAGGTCTTTCATCCATTTTGCATCATATTTGCCCTGGGAAATTAAAAATAAAACACAGTGCAGATAATGATGAGATCTCCTAGGGCGCGAGAGGGAATCTAGGGGCGCATCCAATCGATTGTACCACACTGCTATGGTGCCAGACACATCTGTGCAATCAGTTGGCTTCAGATTTTGGTCCCCGGTGAGATACATGCAGTTTTATGTTCCCAAAGCAGTAGTTTGATGATAAAAATGGCTAATGAGGAAATCATTTTGGGCGAGTGAGGCAAATGAATGGCATGGAATTGGTCCGAGGCACAGTGTTTGGGTCACCTTCATCATCTGGAATCAGCTCCACTTCACATGGGTCCACACGTCCTTGATTTCTTCAGTTTGAGGGCATTTTGATATATTTTGAGGGAGACACCCTAGGGAATTTTATCACTCCTTAGAATATTTGACCACCACACCTTTTGTTGTGCCATGGGGCCATGCTAGTGAAGGATGTTATAACCTCTTAGCCCCCACCATATGCTACCTTGTGGTCATTTGTCATTTTTTATGTGGTGCGCCCCCTCATTGGGCAATTTTAGTGATGTGGCCCCTTCTATTTTTGAGTTGATCCATGTATGATGTATTCGACTAATCTTAGCCATAGATTAGGATGATATTATCTTTTAATCTTGACCCTTGATCTTTTTGGATCTAGGGTTTATGTACTTGAGAGATCTATATATTGAGATGCTCTCTCATTTGTAAAGAGGACTTTTGGCTCTAAGAATATTGAATACAAGAAAAATTTTACAGAAACTCTTGGAAGCTTTGTGAATGTATTTGGATGTGATTGTTACGCCTCTTGCTTAGACATTTCAGTGGATCTTGCATGCAAACAAATATTTTTCTATGGTATTCGTACTGATCTTTTGTAGGGTAGCAAATTGGTTGAAGGAGATTGCTAAGGCATCTTGCATCGTCTTTCGGTCAAATCGTTTCATCTTCAGGGAGTTCTTCAATTGTCATTTTGTGGATTAGATCTCTTTCTGTAGATGTCGTACATAGCTTATATTTTTCATCCGTGAACAAATCTCATTCGTAGTTTGATTTTGCAGGTGAAGAAGAGGGGGCGCACTACCTCAACTGGGCATTTTTCCTTTGTTTCGTACCGGATCTAGCTCGAAATTGTAACTAAGTGGAAGGATCATCGACATCCAAGGCGGTCACAAGTATTTCCAGGTACGATCTGCAAGGTTAGTATTTGTTTTCAGTGTTTTCATCCATTTGTCCATCAAAACCCTTTTCTTCAAACCCTAGTTTTGTAGATTTGATAGATACGGTGAGTTTTTTATGACGACCATCAAGACCCACCTGAAGATTGTTGAATAAACCCTAGATCTCGAATTTCATGTAAATCAAACTCCATTTGCCCCGAGATCTAGCACTAGTCTCTCTAGGTGGGGGCGCCCCCTTTGGGTGGGTGGCCAAATCTTCAGATCCATCAATTGGGTATGCTTGAACTCACTTGATTTTCACAAATCTATCCTTCAAGTGTCCCGATCTAGTCACTCCTTGCCCCAATCTACTCTTTTAGGTCCGCCACATCCACTTTTGCATAAACCCTAGGTGGGTCCCATTAGGATTTCCATTCGTGTGCCTAGATCTCTCTAGATCTATCAGTTGGGTATGCTTGAACCCATCTAATTTTCACAGATCTATCCTCCAAGTTTCCTAATCTAGTCATTCCATGCCCTGATCTACCATTTTGGGTACTTTGTCCACTTTTGCATAAAATCCTAAGTGGGTCCTTTAGGTTTCTCTTGTATGTGGCTAGATCTTTCTAGATCTACTTTGCCTAACTCATTGTGGTATTCTCCCTATCATGTTGGGTCATTTTTTCTATTCTCTAAACCTCCCCAACTTCACTTTAACTTCTATACCACATCTATTTCCTAGATCTACACTACCTCACTCATTATCTCTCCTCTTTTACTCATTGCTTACCCCTAGGAGTGTCTTGAGTAGGTGCGCTAGCCTTCTTAGGCTAGTAGGGTCTCCCTCTTGGTCATTCTCCGGATTGATCTAAAGCGACAAGAGCCCATCCGGTGTGACAACTACCCTTCATCCATAGTGGACGAGGCCCTTGCGGTGTCACTGGTTAGCTACCTCACCTCTACCGTCCCGGATGGGATACCTTTAGTGGGTATCTACACTTTGTGTGATAACAAGACCCTCCAAAATGTTTGTGTTCCTTGGAGGACGATGCAATATAATGGTTCTATTATCATTGTCCATGGAAGATATCTTCACTTGCAGATTTGATTAAGGCATTTTGCAAACATTAGGATAGTAGCCATGAAGAACGGGTTGAAGACCTAAGGGGTGATCCCCTTGTGATTTTGGATACGAGGGAGGAAAAAAATGATGAAGAGTTTGCAGACCCTTCAATTGTTACTGCAAATTCCAATGTTGTCAAAGACATGGAGATATATGAGAAGCATATATCTGATAAATAAAAGCCAAATGTTTCCACCACCTTATATACTAAGGAACATGATAGCCATAAGGAGGCCCATGAACACCTTTTCCATCCCTGCCTTGATACAAAAATACGCAAGTATAAAAAAGACAGAGACTGTGTACTACATCCCAAGGTATCAGCAACAGGCATACCATATTTGTTTCTGAGCATGAAAAAGATGATTGTGATGCAGTCATTTTCTGCTCCATAGCAGATCCTAGTAATGTTAGAAATCAGGTATGTAAATGTATATTTATGAACTCGTACAGAAATCAAATTGAGATTTTGGAGAAGGGGAACCTCAATACTATCAATTTACGCATACAATCGAGAAAGAGGTCTCTGGGATGAAAGATGAAGAAATGCCAAACCTTGAGCCATCATATGGTTCCAGATTTTTCTGTTTGTTTGGTTGGTTTTGTTAACTAACAGGGAATCACTGGAAAGGTAAGAATGGATACTAAATCTTTTACCTACATATTGGCATGTTGGAAAAGGGAAAACCCTCTTTCACCATCAATCATATAGAACACCAGGGTGACTTAATTATGGCATGACACCCATGACAGTCAATTTCTTATGTAGGAAGGGTGCCAAAAACCTCACCACCAAACACCCTGTCCTCAATTTCAATTTTAATATAGCCCCGATAGGCCATTGCCTATGTACTAGATATCGCAAAAAAATGAATTCATCATATGATCAATGTATTGATTTAATGTCTCAAGTTTGACAATGACAACTTGAAAAGTTAGAGTTTCCTAGATTTATACCTCAACAATGTGATTGATAACATGAGTGAAACACTTGTGTTCTCATATTAAGTACCTTATAATAAGGAACATCCGTAAGGTCTTCAACTTTATAGTTTATACCATTGTTTTTTGTGTGAAGGACAACCATAATCTTCCAAAATGTTGGAAGATCCAATCTAAAAATTTCAGCATTATTTCACATATCTAATTAGTAGAATCTCACTTAGAGATGCCTGAGTTTAATCGGAGTAACCTCTACAAATTGTATTTAAGAGGCAACAAACATAACACGAAATGAATGTCATGGATTGAAAAATAACTTCATATGATAGAAATATTCAACCCTTACACCCCATAGTTCATGGAAAAAAGTAGGAATGTTTTGTTAGAAAAGAAACTAGCAATCTCCAACTCAATATTATATATACTTTTGCATTTTGTAAACTCTATGTTATCATTTATATGACGTGTCGAAATGAAGCAATAAATGTTAATGTGAGGGTTAACTTGTTAATCCACCATAACTGTATGGGGTGCTACATGTGATTTACTGAGATAGGATTAACTGGAGAAGGTTGTAAATTTATGTGGGTAGCCTATCTCGGGCTCCCAACGATATATTTGCTGCAATATTAATATAATAAGACATTTATTATTCTCCCCGTATTTATGTGTCTATGTTATTGCTTGTTGAATTTTAACATGTGTATGATATTCTTAAAAATTGCAGACAGTAATAGAGATAGAACTTGAAATATTAACAGCAGTAAAACAAATTCACTAGTAAAACAAGCATCACACAATTGAACACAATTTTTCACGGGGAAACCTTTTAAGGACAAAAACCCCAAAGAATTAGTAATTCATCCTCTAAATGAGATGACTGAGTTTGTACGTGAGCAGAGAAATTTTGTTCACAAAACACAGATGAATGTAACAAAAAATTCCAAAATCAAGAAAGCCCTAGCAGGCTTGTACTGCGGCTATCCTTCTGCTGCTGCCATGTGGACTTGGACTGTACCTGTTGACTGTACCTGCTGAGTTGCTGTGACTGTACCTTCCTGTACCTGCTGCCACTTCAGCAAGGGTCTGTAGATGCCCAGTGGGCTGCTCCTGCCCTCCACCGTGTCCTGTAGCAGCCTACTGCTGCTGCTGCTCACCACACCGAGACCTATGGCAGCCTCTCGGATGCTGCTGCTGCTAACCCTGACCACCACCGAGACTGCTGCTAACTCATGACTACCACCAAGACTGCTGCCTTCTAACCGTGACCGCCACCGTGATCTTCAACAGACTTTTATCATGAGCTGTAGCAGCTCTGCTGCTACTGCTCTTTACCAAAGGGATTACTCTCTACCACCATGAGCTGTAAAGGTAAAGAAGAACCCCAAGCAAGCTTAAGTACTGCCAACGTTGAAGAGGAAGAAAAATAACCAGACACCGAATTATCTCAGTCAACCTCAGCTGCGATGATGATGAAGACCTCAGTCACGAGTTGTGGGAGCAGTCAAGTGATTGTATGTTAAAATGATTTGCAAATGTTCTTCATTTATAGTCCATCAAACATTTAAGTTGGTTCCACATAGTTAGGAGTTGACATTAGGGCTTATCTTCTTTTTCATCTTTGACCCTTGACTTTTGATGTTTTGTGGTTCAAAGGTCTTCTTGGTGTTTGACTTGTGCCACTTGGTCCTTCACTTGATGGTCACATGCACCAAGACTAGGGTTACATGGTCCTTCAAGTACTTTTGTGACCACAACAGGTTGTCTCAAGAGTTCTTCAGGGTCCTCGTGGTTCATTCATGCCCACTCAAAGTACACCTTCATAAATAAGGAGAATTATTAAATGCTTTATCTTGATCTCCTCGTTGCCACCAAGATCAAGTGCTAGGTCTCTCAACCAGGGGTAGCTAGTCCCTGGAGAAGGTCTCATAGCCCATAGATCAAGGAGAGGAGTGCATCACCTGCCCAGACCCGGTCTAGGGCTTATGGTGATGACCTGGTAACTGACCAGGTGCCTCAACCCCAGGCTGCATCAGATTTCTCAAAGTCAAATACTTGGTAACTGACCAAGCGCCTCCATTCTCCTAGAGAATGGCCCTCAGCCTCAAGCTGAGGTCCTAGTCCCGGACTAGGTTAAATTCCTCGTAGCTGACCAGGTGCCTCCATTCAGTGAATGGCCCTCAACCCCAAGCTGAGACCCCCAGTCCCAAACTGGGTTAATTTCTTGGTAACTGACCAGGTGCCTCCATTCTCCCAGAGAATGGCCCTCAGCCCCAGGCTGAGGCCCCAGTGCCAGACTGGGTTGAATTCCTGGTAACTAACCAGGTGCCTCCATTCTCCCAGAGAATGGCCCTCAGCCCCAGGTTGAGGCCCCAGTCCTAGACTGGGTTGAATTCCTAGTAACTAACCAGGTGCCTCCATTCTCCCAAAGAATGGCTCTCGATGTTGCTTAGGAAAAATCAACATTACTATGCAACCACATAAGTCAACATGTTTTCTATTTAGTCATGGAAAGTCTTTGTGCCTTTTCTCATTGAACCGTAAAACAGGATATTCGGGAAGGAACTCTATCACCCACATAGAAGTCAATATGAGAAATAAAAATTAGCAGGACAGAACTCTTATAGATAAAATGCAAAATCATCTAGGATAAACTGGCACAAGGATTGAAACTTCCAATAGTACTGTAAAAGAAAATCCCCCGTCATGTTTTCCCATTCCTCAATAATTTTGCATCCCTTAGTACAAAGTTTATGGCATTTGAAATTATACAGCTGCTGCTCACATTCTGTACTCTATCCAGCTGATAAAATTCATTAGGGTCTTCTATGTCAAAAATTTTAAGATAGGGTGCTGTGGGAGTTATGCACAATATGTTGCAACTTAGCCCTGCCATAAATGTCTGATAGGCATTGAATCAATTCAGTCATCATTATGAACAGAATGTATGTGAAGCTTGCATGTATTTCTTTTTTTATAACTTACAACAATGAAGGAGTGGCTATTTGTATATACCTCATTCCCCATAAAATTAAGATACCCCTCGCCACCTAGTGCCATTGTTATGAAATGAATCATCTGCAATGAACACAAAAAAATGAGTATAAGATATTAGTTTCCGATCAACACTAGCAAGTGGGCACTTTCTTCCAGTATGATAATTTATTAGAATGAAGCAAGTATGTCTGACAAACCCACGGAAGTTATCCTTCCGATAAGCAACCATGACTGAAGGGTATCTATTTTGCCAATGGCCCCAGGATGTGTAACTGGATGCAATTGTAATACACGGCCCACTTACATGGGGAAATCAGCTCAGATGCGGCAAACATCTCCCCAGGGAGATTTGAAACTTGGTGGGGGGGGGAGCAACATCCCCGCTTTACCAACCAACGAAGTCCCCATTGACAGGAATGTTAGTTTTTGACATCAGCCTTCATATTTTTCTTCACCATTATAATTATGTTGGCTCATGTAATGTATGCAGTCCAAAGGTTAGGGTGAGTATTCTTTGTAGAGATATTTCTTCAATAATAAATCAAGCGAAGCTTAAATCCAGGCAATGGCAATTCAAACCATGTCACTAACTAAAGCTTTTATGTAAGCAACCAGTCACAATACACCATACCATATAGAGTAACAATACAAACCTTGTGAAGTGCAATGCCACGATCAACAACTGGAGAAGGTGATTGCAAACAAGACATGCCAGAGTACATATCCTTGTCCATTAAGGAGAATGCAATAGTCTTGTCACCAACAATTGCCTATCCAATCACAGAATAGCAAATGACTAGTATTATTAGTAAAGGTTTGGTTATCTTGGACAAATGAATCACTTAATAATATTGAATCAAATCAGTGGTAGTAAATTCAGATATTCGTATTGATAATATGATATTATGAAATTTGACTGGAGAATGGTTTCATTCATTCATTCATCCATTCATGAATGCATGTATGTATGTATAAGTGAATATGCATGTATGTATGTAAGGATGGATGGATGGATGCATACATGCAAGGAATTATGCATGCACGCATGTACTTAAACGTGTTTAGAATGTATGAATAAATCATCCATTCACACATGTGTATGGATGGATGGATGCAAGCATGCATGTGTGCAGGCATCATGGATAAAGAGGCTTTGTTGTCGGAGTTGTACAGTTGCAAAACTGAATCAAACATCAAAGGTATGGTCCAAAATTTAACTCCATTCCCAAAGATCACAATTGTTAAATCACAGCATGTTAAAATCTATGTCAAATAAAACAGTGTCATTTCTCATAAAGTTACAAGCAGATGTTATTTGTTCAGTTTATTAAAAACTAACTGGATGAGTACCTGATCATGACTTTCTGCATATGCAACACATTTCTCAGTATATCTCCTGTTGGTAAGTGTGCCCACTATTTCTTTCATTGACCACTGATCATCTCGTTTATGCTTCAAATATTCAATCCACTTGTCTGGAATAGCCATTGCTAGGCGATAATCAAATCCAAGTCCACCTTCAGAAACAGGTCGACCTAAAGTTGGCATACCAGAAACATCTTCTGCAATAACAATTGCATCAGGATAGATATTGCGTATGAGTGAATTGGCTAGCATAAGATAGGCTGTGGCATCTGTGTCAGTTGCCTTGCCAAAGTACTCCTGATAATTCCCAGTAAATCCTACATTGATACCATGATGGTGGTATAACATTGAAGTCACTCCATCAAAACGGAAACCATCAAACTGGAATTCCTCAAGCCACCAGCGTAAATTAGAAAGAAGAAAACGTTGAACTTCCCAGTTTCCATAGTTAAATAGCCGACTATCCCACAACTTGTGGTATCCCCTCTCTCCAGTGTGGAAGTAAGATTCTTCTGTCCTCTGACCAATATCATAACCGTTGAGACCATCTGTCAGATTGTTACTAGCATGACTATGAACCATGTCTATTAACACCTGTAAACCTAAACTGTGAGCTTTGTCAATCAAGAATTTCAGGTCCTCTGGTGTGCCTGATCTACTACTGGGAGCAAAAAAGTTTGTGACATGATATCCAAATGATCCATAATAAGAGTGCTCTGCCACAGCCATCAACTGAACTGTATTGTAGTTGTTTGCTTTTATGCGAGGGAGTACATTTTCCGCAAACTCCACGTATGATGTTACACGTGGTTCTATGCCACTCATTCCTACATGAGCTTCATAAATTCGTGGAGCCTCGGGCTTTGGTGGCTGGGGATATTTGAATTCATACCTGTGAAGACAGTATTATACACATCTGATGACATTTGCCAAGAGTGATTCTCTAGAGAAATTTCAATTCCATATCTATAAATCTGGTTAAATGGCAAAGGAATCTTGATACCTTTTAGAAGGTGGGGGGTCCCAATAAATACCATCATACGCTGCACCAAAGCTGCTAGGGTCCACAGTGGCATACCTAATCCAGGCTGGTATCCTATNGATCCTTTTCCATTTGGTGACCCGATCCATTCCAAGCATTGAAATCCCCAATAAGCTGTGCCTCTCTGTAGCAGAAAACCACTTTCAAAGTTTTATAGTTACAAGGTCAGTTTACCAGTAAATCTGATTTACTCTTTGAACCTAGTGATATTGTTTTCTGAACATTTTTAAGACCATGAAACCAACAATTAAAGTCTTTTAGTTTTTTTTATGTCCAACTGTTAAATTTATCATTCTCTTGCTTCATGTACAGAAAAGAGTTATATACTGCTAAGTATTATTGGAATTTGTGCCAACTACCTAAGAGAAAGGGTTTACAAACAACATGCCACTGGAAAATAATTGGCAATACTATTTTAAAATCCAACATATTATGAATGTAGTTGTAAGCTTGAATAGAAGAGAAAAAGAAAAAACTCACTTTGCAGCGGGCGCCCACTCCTGATATACAATTTTATTTTCTTCCCGATTGAACCCATATTTCAAATAACCTAGAAAGCAAAGACATAGCCAGAGTCTTGAGATCTATAAAAAGGAATTCAATCTAATGATGCCTGCTTTATACAACCTGCAACATACAGTCTAGAAACCACCCACTATAGGATGTTTACAACAATTTAAAAAATTAACTAACCTTGAGAAAAGTCTTCAAGGCTCCCTTCATACTTCTCTATTGCTCGCTTTTGTTGTAAAAACTTTGTATGTCTGTACTTCAAATGAGCTTTATGTGAAGCCAAGGATGGATCCACATTTAAAACATCCAAATTTTCCAGTTCATCCTCAGTAGTTCTATTCATGGTTGACTTGTTATTCTTCAGAGTAGAATGTGCTATGAAAATTCTCCTCCTCACAGGAAACTTAGGGATCTGCCACTAAGAACAACAATACGTAACCTGAGAGTATATCATCGAGAAGATTCATAATACACAAATCTGATCTTGGTCATACAAATCTTATCTTGGTCAATTGGATCACGATGATTATTATATTTTACAGAAACTATGTTTTGCTAATGGCAAAGCAACTTCCAAATTGTTCAGTTCAAGTGATCATAAAGCATACCGCTCTTCCATTCAACAGTGTGTGCAAATTCGGAGACAGATCATTTCCAAGCAAGCATTTGGTACTGTTAGATTTCCATCCTGAATCTTGTTTTAGAGAAAACTGTGTTCTTTCAGGATTCTGCAAAAGCAACAAACTTTATTATTTAATATCAAAGTTTTGTACATTTCATACTTGAAAGTTGAAACTCATGGGCATAAATAAGAGAGTAAGTTAACAATGATATCTAGACTTGGTAAGCCACCATATAGTCATGCTAAAGAAAGCACCGGAACTGAATTCTAGTACATCAAAATCCACCCCGATCCCCAAATCAAGGTTCTACATGTTTGACATGAGACCTGGAAATAAAAAATTCCACCCCATAACCATAATTTCAAGAGAAGAATAATAAAAAAACCAAAACAATAATTTCCTGTCACATTTCAAGGGCAGGATCATTCCCCATGTGAAAGTGTTTGAGGGAAGTTTGCATCACTTTTAGTAAGGGCTCATATAATTCTTAAAAGCATCTGCATAGCAGACTCCCTAAGGCTCACATCTTACCGAGGGTTTTCCTTCATCATTGACTTTCTCCAGCTCACATATTTTTGAGGTGCATCTACATGTCTCGTGAATCCCAAAAGAAGAATGGAATAGGTTTCTAGAGGCTCATTGCTTAGGGGCTTTCTAAGGCTTGTCAAGAAAAAGCAATGGAGATTGCATTTGAAATGGTACTTTTGCAGAAGTAGAGGTTCAATTCCAAGGGAAAGGCACACACCCACAGTGAGGTTTTTTGAGGCCTATGGATATTTTGTAGTGGAAAATTGGATAATTTTTTATGATCGTGACATTTTGATGCTCATAGGATTTTTACATTTATGAACTCTTGGTCCTATGATGGATTTCTTATCCACGGGCACGCATCCTGCAGGGTCAGAGGCATGCCCCCTACGCTCCCAAAGCCCCCAAGATGGAGGAGCTTCTGGATAAACGTTTTGGCCCCCTGCATCCCCCCCCCCCCCACCCACCAACCCGAGAAAAAAAAATCAGTTTTCCATTATTTTACTTTTACATTCTAAACTTGGAAGTTGGAAATTGGTACTATTTAGAAAATAAATCAATGTATTTAGTATTTACATTGCACAATGATGAATATAGATCAAATGAATTACTGTTTTTTGGATTTTTATTTTATTTTTATTTAGAGACGTCCCCCAATGTGCATTTCCACGCTCCCGCACTCCTACATCCCAAAAACTTGGGGGAACATTGGGATTCCTATTTTGAGGACTTCATGAAGTTAAAAGATGGCCTTCTAATCAAACCTAACTTACCTAAGTGTTACAGGTTGTTTAAGCAACTAAGTGGCAAAGCCCTAATCCACTAATTCTTTAAGTGCCACTTTCAAAGACAGATGCCACTGTCACCTTAGTGTAAATCTTTCATACTCATTAGGCCTTCTCTCAAGGCCAAGAGAGTCTTCCCTATGGATTATTAGATCAAGATATGGGAGAGCTAAAGGAAAGGATCCTAAATTTGTTTGAGATTTAGATGTGTTTTATGTTAAGTTAAGAATCCCACAAGTGTTTTAATCAACCAAGATATGCCAATACACAATAAATAAAACACTTCATGAAAGTAGATTTGCTCAAGAATGAGATAGAACATCCATGGACATTTCAAGAGAAATAACTTATCGAAGCTTAAATGACAATGAACCACATTATCTTCAATCTTAAAATTGCATCCAATAGGTTGGCTTATTGCCAAAATTCATCCACAAGCAAAGTATGTCCAAAGGTGGCAGTTATGTTTATTAGTTTATGAAATTATCTTTGAATGAGGCCCTATTGGAGAGAGAAAGTTCTCTGCGAAAGACAGTCGCAAGACTTGTTAAATGTCCAATTTTCCTGTAGTGATTAGGATCACTTCAACAAATATGGCTCAATCTTAGTGAAATTCAATCCCACAAACTTATAATTGTTTAATTAATGATCTTACCATTGCATACATGATTCATGAGCAATGTGAATGTAAAGAAAAATGTGCCAAGTGAGATAAACAATAAAGTTTGCAAAATTGAAAGTTTCAGAAAGCCAATAACAAAATGAAAGATCAAACTTACATTTAAAGAACCATAGACAATAAGAAATTTATGTGTGAAATTGCTTAAGGAGATTTTAATGAAACACAAACATCAATTCTATCATGCAATTAACACCAAAATTTACAAATTAAATCAGAAAATTCCAAAATTTAATAATTTAAGTGAACCAACAATTTTTTGAATTTACTATTTAAACATGAATTTATTAGCCACAATATACAATATCCAGAATTTTATTATTGCTGTCCTAATTGTTCGGGTACACAGGGTACTCCCAAAAGACCGAACACCTTGAGCAACTGCTTCACACAAATAGATCACAGATCAACACACCGATGTTTGTCACGTGGTTAAAACCCTCGAGAGGGAAACAGTCCACGGCCCCAGCCAAGTAGCTACTTGGAGCAATTTATTATGCAACAGAAAGAAAGTTACATGAGCTTCTCATAATCGATCAACTAGCCAAGGACCCTCCATGCTCTTTAAATAGAGATCATGGACCAATCAGGTGTTAAGCCACGGTTCAATGGTAGGTATGATCTAAGAGAAGTTGAACCATCGCATCACTCTATGTCTAGAACATATCGTGACCATCGAATTAGAATATTTACAAATGCATTCCAATTCATACTAAAGAAACACACTTTTACCTAACAAATATATTACACAAGTTGATCTTAACTAACTCCTAAGTGTCTAAATATCCTAACATCCCCCCTTAAGAACAACTTGGGATAGGATTGAAGGATTTACAAAAGTGACACTATTAGGAGAAGGAAGGAGGCATTAGAACCTATCCCCCCTTAAGGACACATTCTTGAACTCCTAACATAGTCCGAAGTTTAGAAAACTTCGCTTCTGTAAGAGACTTGGTGAAGATGTCTGCAACTTGATCATCTGTAGGGCAATAGAGCACTTCAATAACACGATCATGAACAAGATTTATGATAAAGTGCATGTGTAGCTAAATGTGTTTGATGCGCTGATGTAGAACTGGATCTTTGGCAAGCTTGATGGCACTTTGATTGTCGCACCAAAGTGGAGTAGGCTGCTGCTGCTGCTCGAATCCAAACTCTAAAAGGATCTGTCGAAGCCATAAAGCTTCTTGACTGGCATTAACTGCGGCTCGATATTCTGCTTCTGCTGAAGAAAGAGCAAGAGCTTGTTGTTTCTTACAAGCCCAAGTGACAAGTCCAGATCCCAGACTGAAAACATAACCTACAGTAGACTTTCGATCATCAAGATCGCCGGCCCAATCTGAATCAATGAAACCAACCAACAAAGGTTTTCCCCCCTGTACTATAATGAATCCCAAACTGAATTGTACCTCGAATATATCGAAGTATTCTTTTTGCTGCTTTCCAGTGACTTTCATGAGGAGTTTGCATATAACGGGCAACACGACCAACGGCAAAGGAAAGGTCAGGATGAGGTCAAGTATAAAAGACTACCAACAAGCTGACGATACAAGGTGGCATCTACTTCAGGGGAAGTACAAGTGGCAGAAAGTTTGACTCCAGACTGGAAGGGAGAAGGGGCTGGTTTACAATCTTCCACGTGGAAGCGACGAAGGTCACAAGCATACTTTAGACTAAGAAAGAAAGATTCCTTCTTTGGTTTGCAAGACTTGGAGACCAAGAAAATAATGCAAATGTCCTAAGTCTGACATTTCAAAATTTTGCTTAAGATTGGATTTCACATGGGTTATAAGTTTAGGGTCACTACCAGTAAGGATAAGATCATCAACATAAAGAACAAGTATGATGAGATGGTTTCCTACTTTCTTGGTATAGACATTGGGGTCAGAATAGCATCTAAAAAAACCAGTGTCAAGGAGAAAACTATCCATTTTGGCATACCAAACTCTAGGAGCTTGCTTAAGGCCATATAAGGATTTCTTAAGGAGACATACAAGGCTAGAGTTATTCTAAACATATCCAGGAGGTTGTTCCATGTAAATTTCCTCCTGTAAATCACCATGTAAAAAGGCAGACTTGACATCCATTTGATGGACTTCCCAGTTATGTAAGGCTGCAAGGGAAAGAACAAGACGGATGGAATTCATTTTTGTGACAGGAGCAAAGGTTTCATTGTAGTCAATCCCTTCAACTTGGGAAAAACCTTTGGCAACTAACCTTGCCTTAAGTCTTTCAACACTTCCATATGATGCATACTTAGTTCTGTAGACCCATTTACATCTGACAAGTTTTCTTCCTTTTGGAAGAGGAACAAGATCCCAAGTATCATTCGCCATTAAGGAACGATATTCTTCATCCACAGCTGCATCCCAATCTGGATTTCCTGAAGCTTCTGCAAAAGTTTCTGGATCATAATGCTCAAAAACTTGAGCCAAAAGAGAAGAGGCTTGTTGAAACTGAGAACGTGTTCGACATTGATCTCTAGGATCACCGGCAAGATCACCAGTTGCTTCACATGTTGAACGGACCCATCGAGGAAGCATTGGTGCTGGTGCAATTGGAGGAACATGAGCAAGCGGAGGTGGATTTTCAGTCTCACTGTCATCATCAGAAACTGGAGTTGAAAACCTGTCAAGGAAGTTGAAAGAAGAAGAAGAAGAAGGCACAATCGCCAAATCAAGCTCGCAAGCCAAGGATGGCACATCCACCAAGTTAGGCTCGCAGGCCAAGAGATTTTCATCAAATTTAACATCTCTTCTAATGATTATATCATGTGAATGGAGCTAAGGAAGTCTACAACCTTTTACATCTTCGGAATATCCAACAAATATGCACTTTTCACTTTTAGGCTGCAATGCTTTCCGTTTTTCATCCGGAATGTGAGCCCATGCTTCACAACCAAACACACAAAAGTGACTTACATCTGGTTTAATTTTACTCCATACTTCTTCCAGTGTTATACCTTGTAAAACTTTAGTGGGTGTGCGATTAACTATGTAATTTGCATAATTTATGGCCTCAGCCCAATATTGAAGACTTAGTCCCTTAGATTGGATCATACAATTAGCCATTTCTTTTAAAGTGCGGTTCTTCCATTCAGCTACACCATTTTGTTGTGGTGTATATGGAACAGTGTGTTGTTGTTGGATTCCTTGTTAAATGCAGAAAGTAGTGAACTTGTTGTTAACATATTATCCTCCATTGTCAGATCTTAACTTAATAATTTGATGACCAGATTGTTTTTCAACAAGTGCCTTGTAGGCCAAGAACATATTAAATACTTCGCTCTTAAGTTCTAGGAAGTAAACCCAAGTGCGTCTGGAGTAGTCATCAATGAAAGTTAAGAAATATTTGAAACTAGAAAATGATGCAAATGGAAGAGGGCCACACAAGTCACTATGCACAAGCTCCAAGGGAACCGAGGCGTGCCAAGAGGCACGTTTGTCAAAACTGTCCCGATGATGTTTTCCGAGTACACAACCGAAACAAACACCATCCTTGCAAGATACCATCGGAAGACCAGTCACCATATTGTCTTTACATAGTTGTTGCAATGAGCGATAATTTAAGTGACCAAATCGCTCATGCCAAAGTTTGCTCAAGTTATCACTATGAGCAACAAAAACTGAAGGAAAAGGTGATGACCCAAAGTTGTTAAATTTGTACAACCTGGTAATATCATCAACAGTTCCAATAGCAAGGACATTATGAGGATTTTTAAAATCCTTGATTACAACTTGGTGAGGTGTAAACGTCACAGTTTTACCTTCACCTGAATGAGTAATTTCATACACTGATAACAAATTGCAGGAAATTTTTGGAACACATAGTACATCACTGAAATGACCATTTTTTACTGGAACTCTTCCAGATCCTACAACACTTAGAGATCTATCATCACCAACAAATATTTGTTTGGTGTTACATTCATGCATAGTCGAAAAGATGGCTTGATTCTTAGCCATATGATAAGATGCTCCAGAATCAATGAGCCACTCATTTGAAGTAGAAGAAGAAGATGCAGTATAAGAGTAACCAAAAGCACAAAGTCCATGTCCATGAGAGGTAGATTCTGAAGACGAATCTAGGCAAATGTGGTGCTTCTTCATTACTGCTTCCAAGGCTGCCATCTTCTTGAAACACTTAGATTCATCATGATTATCTTTCCCACAAAAATTGCAATGACGCTCAGCCTTTTTTCCTTTTGGCTTGGATCCTTTGTCATTTTTTAAAGAAGGAGCTAACTGAGAGGGTTTGGGACCCTTGTTGTTTGCCTTATTATTGCAAAAATTATGTTTCTTGGGAGGCTTGGACTTTTCTTTCTGTTGGGACAATAAGGTTTTCCCAAATGTATCTGCATTGTTAATTATTCCAAGATGAATGAGCTTATCTTGCTCTCTAATTAAGGAATCACAAAAGGATTCAAGACTAGGCTCTTGATAGCTAACTGCAGTCAACGATTCTTTCATGGAGTAGAATATAGATACAAAAACAGAATATGCAGGTCCAAGTTTAGAAAGAATATGATAAATACATTGTTTGTCTTCTTTCTTAATCTTGCATTCTGCACAAGAGTCTAAGAGTTTTATACTTAGATAAATAGTCTTGAATGCATGAAAAATCATTTAGATTCAAGGAAATCAACTCATTCTCAAGTTGATGAACCCGAATTTCATTGTGTTTACCAAACACAGATTCCAACTTTTCCCAAGCTATATCAGGTTCATCAATTCCAGATATGTAGAATCACAAATCAGTAGAGATTGAGATCCCAATCAATCCACGACTTTCATCACATCTATTTGCCCATTTAATTTTCTTATCATCATCAGTGGGTTCTGTTTCTTTCCCTGTGGTTATCCTGAAAAGTACCCTACTTCGCAGAACATCCTCCATATGAGATTTCCATGAGAAATAGTTAAAACTTGTAAGTATAATATCACAAGGGGCCGCTATACTGTAAAATAATGGCTGAATAACATAAATTAATTGTCTAGATGCAAAGAGCTCGAAAAAATATGAGGTTTTAAAAAAAACGGCACTGAAAACTGATTTTGGATGATGAAGTTATGCTTGATCAAAGAAAATGTTGAAGATGTCCACAATAGTGACGTGGCAGATATTAACTTGACCAACTAAAAAAAAGAACCCCCCTCTTCCCAAGATCAACCTTTGACAATCACTTTACAATAAAGTTGATTTTAAGTGAATCACTTTTGTAGAATAAGTGATGTTCACTTTTACAATAATGTTATTTTTAAATAGTGCGGCAATAAATTAAAAGACTTAAGTGACTCACTTTTTATTTTATTTTATTTATGTGAGATACACTTTTACAATAAAGTGACTTGAAAATAGAAATTGCATGCACTACAAAGTAGTTTAATAAAACTTGAACTCAAGACCTATTAAGGAATAAAGCAACTTTGGACCAAGTGAGCTAAGTTTAAAAGGTACGTAAAAGAATGGAAAGAGGAAGGGGGCTTCTTTTTTTTTTTAACTCCTCTCTCGTTCTTCGTGCTTGTCTTTTTTTTTCCTGCAAATCACAAAAAAAATGAAAAACAAAAACAAAAAAAACTTTTTTTTACACAATGGGGTTAGATCTTGGTTAGCTTACCCGAAAAGTCTACATTTTCAAGTTTTCTCGCTGTTTCTAATTTGTCGTGATTGCACAAGGTGCACGGCAAAGAGCATACGTAGCTGAGAATACAAGAAAAAAAACTTTTCCTTACTGTTTCTAATTCGCCGCAATCGTGCAAGGTGCACAGCAAAGAGCATACGCAGCCAAGGAAGGCAACAGTCCGAGACTAAAACAATAAAGATCTAATAATAAAACTGATAAAATATGAGAGATTTAAAAAAATTTAAACAAATCCGTCACTGTAACATTATACCTTCAGAATTGCCGAAATGGGTGTTTCTGGATCAAACGGAAACGATTTTCGGTGAAATGAAAACTATTTCCCAATGGAAACAGTGCTCCAGACGCAATGGAATAGCTCCCACAGGCCACAAATGCACAGAAACTCCAAAACCAGAAACCCTTTCAAAAGTTTCGGCAACACCGGTTCCAGATCTTGATCTAAACCGAAAGCGGCTCTTCATAAACGCTCTGACACCATGTTCGGGTACACAGTGTACTCCCAAAAGACCGAACACCTTGAACAACCGCTTCACACAAATAGATCACAAATCAACACACCAATGTTTGTCACGTGGTTAAAACCCTCCAGAGGGAAACAGTCCACGACCCCAACCAAATAGCTACTTGGAGCAATTTATTATGCAAAAGAAAGAAAAATACATGAGCTTCTCATAATCGATCAACTAGCCAAAGAGCCTCCATGCTCTTTAAATAGAGATCATGGACCAATCGGGTGTTAAGCCACGGATCAATGGTAGGTATAATCTAAGAGAAGTTGAACCATCGGATCACTCTATGTCTAGAACATATCATGACTGTCGGATTAGAATATTTACAAATGCATTCTAATGCATACTAAAGAAACACACTTTTACCTAAAGGATATATTACACAAGTTGATCTTAACTAACTCCTAAGTGTCTAAATATCACTATTGGATTTTAGAGCATGAAACAACAAGGGAATGATAGATAAACTCAGATTTAACTCAAAATAATTCATAGAAAATTTATAGGGCATAAAATCCAAGTTTTCATGTGTTAGATCATCTTAGAATTCATTTTCAAAAATTAATATTTTGCAAAAAAATCATTTTCAAAATTAAAATGTATGGTTTACATGACCTTTAAGCTAGCAAAAACTTCACAAATAATAGATTAAAGTGCTCAAAAATGTTACTAGTGCATTTTGTTGATTTTTCTGAGCAGCATCGAGTGCCATTCTCTTAGGAGAATGGGGACACCTGATTTGGGACCACGGTGTAGACTCAACCTAGTGTTGAATGATGATATCCGGTCCTTGACCATGATATGGACCCAGCTCTGCCCTGGGGGGACTCAACCCTGTGTTGAGTGACCATTCTGTTGAATGGTAGACATCTGTTCCGGGACCACGATGTGGACCAGTCTAGTACTAGTAGACTCAGCTTAGTGCTGAGTAGGCATTCTCTTGGAAAATGGAGGCGCTTGGTCTGTTACCAAGTATTTGACCTAAGGTCAAATTATGCAGCCCATGGCTGAGGCACCCGGTCTGTTACCAGGAAGGCACTATAAGCCCTAGACTGGGTCTAGGCATGTGTGACACTCTGACCCTTGATTAATGGGCTTTGCGTTCTTCTCCGAGGCTTAGCTACCCTTGGTTAAGATACCCGAGTACATGATCTTGGTGTCACACAGAGTGTGAGATAAAAGCATTAGTAACTCTCTTGGTTTATGATGATGTACTTTGAATGGAATTAAAAGACCACAGGTGATGATTACAGGAGCACTTGAAGAAGGCTAAAAGCAAAAGTCAAAAATACATAAGGACTTTTGTACCACAGAATAAATAACCACAGCTAAAATTCAAAAATACATAAAGACTTTGGTAAAAGTCAAAAATACATAAAGGACTTTTTGGACCACAGAAAGGCTAAAGGTAAAAGTGAAAATTAGAAAAGAATAAAATAATATTGTTTTGTTTTTTCTAATTTTGGTCCACTTACAGGTGACTCAAGGATATAAAAGAAGATCAATCCAATTCATTATTACACACTTGCTCTCACAGGTATGGCTGCTCAAGTTTGAAGAAGAAGATTTTTGTGACTGTGCCCTAGCATGGATGAGTCTAGCTAGGGCATCATCATCCATTGAAGGAAAACCTTAAGTTAGAGTTTCTACTACTTTTTTGTCTTAAGGGTTTTTACCAAACCCTCATCTTCAGCAGTAAACTTCTTCTCTCATCGAGCAGTCTCCTTTCCAATTTTGGGCAGCTTCTCACCTTCCGGGCAGCTCCTTCTATTTCGGGCAGCAGGGTTTGATTTTCGGGCAACCCTCTCCCTCACCCCTGCCCTCTTCTATTTTTCGGACAGGAAACAAAAGGGCATTGCCCCTCTCGGCACCCTCGGGCAGCCAAAGAGCAGACCCGTGAGGGTTGTCGCGGCCACACAGGCCCTCCAGGCAGCCTGTAGGCAGACCCGTAAGGGTCCTATAGCAGCTCGGGTCTGCACAGGCCCTAAGGCATCCCACGGGCCAGGCTGCGAGCAGCAGCAGAGCTGCCACAGGGCAACCGAGCAGAGAAACAGACCACCGGGCGGGTAAACGGGCAGCGGGCAACATATCTGTATGGACGAGCAGCAGATCCGTACGGACGGGTAGCAGACTGACAGGTACAAATCATATCCGGGCAGTTGACAGTCTTTCCAGGGGGTCTGTTGGGCGGGAGAGAGAAAAGGGCTACAAGCCCTAATTACTGAAAAAGCCCTAATTGGGCATTCTTGCATGTAATTGGAAAAATTGATCTTCTGGTATTGTGGTTAACCCTCTTGGGGTTTGTGGAACTTTTTGAAGAATTCCAGTCATCTCATTTACGAGATGAGTTACTAATGTTTTTTGGGGTTTTGGTCCTTTAAAGGTTTCCCCAGTGAAAAACTCGTGTCCATTGTGTTGATGTGATGAATGTTATTTCACTGCACTTGTCATTTGTTTGAAGTTAGTCTGCAATTTTTTTAAGTATTCATGCTAATGCTAAAATTCAACACATTTAGCATGGAAAACCCGCATCAAATATAGAAATTTCAAGATCTTTAAGGCAGTGTTTATTGTCTAAAATTGTAGAAAATAAAAAATTAACCTACAAGAAAATTCTAAATAATAGTTGAAAATTAAAATTTACCCACAAAAAAATTTAGATAAAAAAATTATCTAATCCTAAAACTAGATCTAACAAATTTTAAAAAAAAAAATCAATTTTTGTTTATCTAATTCTATTTCTACTCTAATGCCAAAAGAGTGAAAGAGTATTTGAAAAGTTTGGGTTGTAAAAATTAGGGAAAAGTGACTAGTGCCTTATAGATTGTTGGGCAAATGGAGCCCTATATTTCTCCTCCTTGAGCCTTGTTTGTATGTGCTTGAATAGAACACCTACAAAATAGCATAACAAAATTCCTATGCAAGCAAATGATTCTATCCCGTTAACTCTACCAAGGAAGGGTAGCTTTGCATACACCTTTAGTATATTCACCTACCTCATATCCTAATCAATGCTACTTGTTGGATACCCCTCCTAAGATGCCAAATACCTCAAACATGCAACATAATTAAAATATGATAAACCATGGAGCAACACTACTCTTTTAAGGACTAGACAAATCAATTTGACAATGATCGAGATAAATCATAAAACAAGCTTTACCTCAATTAAAAGCACTAAGTAGAACTCATGTGAAGACACCCCAAGTGAACAAGAGCCAAAGATGAACAAAATAGTATTATTCTCCAAGATCAACAACCAACAACAAATGAGGAGTGAATTCCTTTTATAGGACTCAACTTCCTCTACAATAGAATAATAATAATAAAATGACTAAATCCCTAGATCCAACATAGAGAATCACCAAGACATGGTCAAAAATGATAAAATGTGGTAGTTAGAGATAATATGTTCAAACCCTAACTATATCACCCAAGAATAGGGGGACGCTCCAAGAGGAATAGTTACAAAACCATCCATATGCAACAAACAACCCTCAAAGAGAGGGGCGCTCCACAAAATCATCAAATTATCCTCCAAAACCAAGGTGCTCCATAATACCATGTGCAAAAATAATCAAATCGTCCTCCAAAACAAGTTTCTTCTCAAAACCACTCACACGTGTGGTTAAAATGCCTCAAAATGTGATCAAATAAGCCAATGACGACCTCAAATCAAGGACGCTAGGATCAAGTGGTTGGCAAATGTCCCAAATATGGTCAACAAGTCCAATGACTTCATAAATAAGCCCAACAATCCATGAATATACTCAAATCAAGGTGGGACAAATCCATAGAAAGGTCCAGTAGTCATCCACACATGCCAAACAATGAAGGGTCTCCATCATGAAAAGGGGGCAGACCCTTCTCCTAGCTAGGGAAATCATGTAGTATCCAATGTTCCACCAAGTTTCTGTGACGCGGGAGCATGGGAGCGGGGAAACGAACATTAGGGACGTGTAGAGACACCCCAAAATTTTGGGGTATTTTGGGGGACGGGGGGGCGTTGGGGTCTCTAAAATTATAAAAAAATAGAAAAATAATAAAAATATGAACCCCAACATATAAACTCTTATGTTCCCGAAAAGTTTAGTGTAATGTAAATGTCATCGTTATAGCCAAGCATATCATATCGATGTTTGTTTCTTTTTATTTGTTTCTATTTCGATTTATAATGACCATTTAGTCTAAAAGACTAAAATGTAAGATGGACCATTTTTATTTTTAAGTAAAAAAATTTAAAAATTCAAGGGGGGTGGAGGCCTGTGGGAGCCCCCCATTTTCAGAAGGGGGCGTGTGGGAGCCCCCCAACCCAAGAAACTCCTAGACCTGTGTTTCCCCAAGTTTCGCAGAATGGGGGACGTTGGGAAACGTTTCCCATGGAGCCTCCCAGCCCCCGGGGTGTGGGAAGCACAAGGGGCGCACCCCTGACTAGAAGACGTGTCCCCATGGAACACTAGTAATATCCCAACTGATATTCTATCGTTATACCAATATGTAATGATGATTTGTTTGCAATTTATGTGTTTCAGGAGTGTTTGATAAACAATTGGTTTTGCATGCAAAAATAGGTTACGTGCCAAAAACCCTAAATATGACAAATCTAGAGATAAAATAGGAAATAGGATTCAGAAGGATTGTGGTCACATACAAATATTTATAGTTGTGGCAGTTCTTCAATATAAAAGAGACATGCATGCCATGCAAGAGCTATAGCCTCAAAACGTGTTGCTGCTCTAGGAGGTTCACCCATGCAATACAAACGTCCCTTCTCTGACTGATGATTATGTTGTAACTGTTCCAATACTTGTCGGATGAGGCTGAGATTTTCCAAACCTGGTAGTGTACCCTTCCCGGATATTCCGATAGATGCATGCAAGATTTATGGCCTCTCTAAGACTAGTAGCGAATTGTTTCCCTTCTGAGTGAGTGACACCCTTGTCTCACACGTGTTTGCTAATATCTGCTCCAAATGTGCAAAAGATGTCTTGATGATCACACAGTATACTAATATGACCCTTCCGAAGAGAATGATAGTGACATGCGGAAGAATTGATGAGTCTTTAGGTTAGAGTGAATTGTTCTTAGCGTCTCCAGCTATTTCCCAGCAGCAAAACGTGACTCCTATAATATTGTCCTTCTTTGTAATATCCCAGATACTAATATTCTACTGCTTTACTATTATAGGGTTTGCTAGTACACTCAATGTAAATTTTCCTTTAATATTCAACTACGGCGAAACAGTGCATGCAAATTATCAACTGATAACCACACATGAATATCTTTTACAGTATGCAGCGGAATATGAAACTGAGAAATAACTCACAACATCACATCACAATAATGACACAATTATTTTGGGTATGGAAACCCTCGAAAAAACCCAAGATGGGAAAACCGGTGCAGCAGTAAGATATAAATTTTATTATGAGAAAATATGGAACTTTTACAATCACTACAAATTCACCCAAACCTAGCGAATGCAGTACCCGACAAAGTCACTGGGAAAATCCCAGCTAAACCTCAACACCCTCCTGTGTGAGTGTATGGCCCAGATGTACGGAGCTCTATGATCCTGTTGCTCGCTCCTCTGTCTTCTCAGCTAAATCCTCTGTCTGACGTTCTCTCCATGTCTGTATCCTGTCTCTATCGGAATACAAGTGTGTGTGTTCTCTCCACCAATTGATCTCTCTTTTATAACTTCAGGTAAAGCGAAAACCCTAATTTCACTTTCACTTTAACTAGTGGTAAAGCAAAAACCCTAATTTCGCTTTCACTTTAACTAGTGGTTCAATAAAGTTAATTTAGATCACTTTGATTTATTTTCCAAAGTAAACTTAGGAAAAGTAAATTAAATACCACTGGTTTCCTAATTTAAGTCTTTTGCATGCAAGAACACATGCATGCAGGAAGACCTTCCTTGTTGCTTCTAGTTTAACACTCTCTCTCAACGAGGAAGGGATTCGGTAGCAACCCCAACTTATCCCTGAACTTCACAAAACTTTGTCTGCAAAGTGCCTTGGTGAAAATGTCCGCCACCTGCTCATCTATATGTATGTACTCCAACCGAATGGTTCCCCTCTGAACACAATATCTTAAGAAGTGGTATCCGATGTCTATGTGTTTGCTCCGGTCATGGAACACTGGATTCTCAGATAGCCTGATGCCACTCTGATTGTCACAGTGAACTACTGTAGCCTCTAGCTAACACTCAAACAACCCTACAAGTAACTTCCTCAATCACATACCCTCACAAGCAGCCATGTTGGCTGCCATGTACTCAGCCTCTGCCGAGCTCAATGGAACTGACTTCTGCTTCCTACTGAAACAAGAGACAACCCCTGATCCAATGTTGAAACAACAACCTGAAGTACTCTTCCGGTCCTCTACACATCCTGCCCAGTCAGCAGCTGTGAAACCTGCTAACTGTACACTCCCCATGTGCTCATAAACCAATCCATACTCCAATGTACCTCTGATGTAGCGAAGTATGTGCTTCGCAACCGTCCAATGCACTCTCCAAGGGTCCACCATGAACTGACTCAAAGAGTTGACTGCAAAGCTGATGTCTGGTCGAGTGTTGACCAGATACATAAGCGATCCGATAAGCTGACGATACAAGGTAGGATCAAATTTGTCTGATCCTGATGCATCAATCTTCCTCCAGTTGGAAACTAGAGGTATGGCCATAGGCTTGTAGTCCTCCATCTTGAATCTCTTCAGGATCTCTACTGCATACTTCCCCTCTCCGATGAAGAAGCATCCATCTCTCTGCCAAACCTCCAAGCCCAAAAAGTAATGCATCAGGCCAAGGTCTTTCATCTCAAACTCTACTGCAAGGTTGGACTTACAGTCTCTAATCAGCCTCTCATCTCTTGTCAAAAAGAGATCATCCACATATAAGACCAGTATGAGAGGCACCTCACCTGTCAAGAAGTACAGGTTGTGGTCAGCCTCACTCCGCTGAAATCCCATCTCTCGTAGATAGCTGTCGATCCTCGAGTACCATGATCGAGGTGCATGCTTGAGCCCGTAAAGAGCTCGATGGAGTCTGCATACATGTGTCTCCCTGTTCTCCACATCAAACCCCTCTGGCTGCTCAATATACACCTCCTCTATCACTCCGTTGAGGAAGGCAGTCTTAACGGCCATCTGATGGACACGCCAACCCATCTCAGCTACTAGTGAGATAATGGTCCGAATGGAAGAATACATGGCAACAAGGGCGAAGGTCTCCTCATAATTAATACCCTCCTTCTGTGAAAACCCCTTTGCCACGAAGCGTGCCTTGTACTTCTCCACACGTCCGTCTGCTGCATGCTTCACCTTGTAGATCCATCTGGATCCCACCACCTTTTTCCCTTGTGGCCTCGGCACAACCTCCCATACCTGGTTTTTCATAATGGAGTCATACTACTCAACCCTTCCTGCCACACATCATGTTGTGCAGCCTCCCCGAAGCTGGAAGGTTCAGAGTTAATCAACTCTGTCATCAATGCCATATAACCAAGCCTCTCTGGTGGTACACTCCGTCTAAAAGATGTCTGTGGAGGATCTACCTTCCTGGAATCCTGCACTGTGGATCTAGACCATTTAGGCCTTGCCCTAGTGTCAATCTGCTGCAGCTGCTGGATATTCATCTCCTACTGCAACTCATCCTTCAAGTCAATGACTGAAGGATCCTGTCCACCTAACTCCCTCTGACCACTAGAACCTGTGCTCTGTGTCTGTATCTGTACCTGTACATCTAGCTCCTCCAACTTGACTCCCGACTCTTGTGCTGACTGTTGCTATGCTGGTAAGTCCAAAGATCTCCGCAAGGCCCTATCCTCATTGAACTGGACATCCCTGCTCACAATGATCCTCCTGCGAGAAGGAATGTAAACTCTATATGCCTTCGAAATCTCGTTGTAACCAACAAGTAACCCCTTCTCTCCAGAAGGGTCCAGCTTCTTCCTATTGTTAGCATGAACATGACAATAGCAGACACTACCAAATATGCGAATGTGACTCACATCTGGCTTAGTGCCTGTGAAGACCTCCTCCGCTGTCTTCCTCCCCAAGGCTGTGTGGGGACACCTGTTCTAAATGTATACTGCAATGCTGTATGCCTCGGCCCAAAGGAATAGTGGTAATCCCTGATCAAATAGCATGGCCTTGGCTGCTCCAACCATAGTCATGTTCTTCCGCTCTACAACTCCATTCTGCTGTGGGGTATGGGGCACAGTGTGGTCCTTTTTGATCCCCTCAGTCGAACAATGCTCCATGAACTCATTAGAAGTGTACTCGCCCCTGTTGTCTGTCCTCAACACCCGAATCTTCTTTCCTGTTTCGTTCTCCACAAGAGTCTTGAACTCTCGAAACCTCTCAAAGACCTCTGACTTGGCCTTCAGGAAATAGATCCAGGTTTTCCTGGAATAGTCATCAATGAAGGTTACGCAGTAACTGTAACCACTGAACGAATGGACACTCATAGGTCCGCATACGTCCGAATGCACCAAGTCCAAGGGCTCCTTAGACTTGTGCTCACTCTGTGGGAAAGGCTTCCTGATTTTCTTCCCCAAAGCACAACCCTTGCAGTGGTTATGCTTTTCCTCCTATACCTGAGGAACTCTAATGACTGCTTATCTCAAATGCTTCAGTGCTCCATGGTGTAAGTGTGCCATCCTCCTATGCCACAACTCACCTTGACTACTGCTGCTGACTAGAGCCTTTGCAAGCTCAAAGTGTAATATGTACACTTTTCGGCTCCTTCTGCCAATCACTCGATCCAAGCTCCTACCTGACCCCTTGGGCCTGATATACACTCTATGGTCACGGAACTTCACCTAATATCCCTTGTCCTCCAGAGTGGAGACTGATATAAGGTTCGTGGTCAGTCCTAGAACATATAACACATCAGCAAAACTGAGGGGTTTGCCAGACTCCCTCTCAAATGAAACAGTGCCAACTCCCTGCACCTGATACCGCGCATCATCACCCAACTCAACGTGGATCCCTGTTCCACCCTTCTGCAAGTCTTTGACGAATCTCTTTTGTCCAGTCATGTAACTAGATGCTCCACTGTCAATGTACCATATGCTTCTCCCTATGGTGCTTGTCATGCAAGCTATCAAACAAAACTCCTCATCGAAGTTCCTGTTGAACTCATCCACCTCTGCAGATCCACCCATCTGAGTGTTACTCTTCTTCTTCCTGTTTGGGGACTGGGAGGCAAAGTGTCCCTGCTTGTGGCAGATAAAACACTTGATCTTTGACACGTCAAGGTTCTTCTTACCATCCTTCTTCCTCTTTGCCTTCCCCTTGCTCTTCCCTGTAAGGGCTAGAGCCTCCTCATCCACAATCTATGGGGCACTGTTGGATGAGCCTGATCCTTGACCCATGCAGGTCTCCTCCTGCACAAAGTCATCCCATAGTCTCTACCAATCAAGGAGCTTCTCCCTAGCCACAACGCCTTTGACAAAGGTGTCCCATGGCTTAGAGAAGCCATTGAGGGCTATCCAAACTAGCTCCTCATCATCAGTTTTAGAGCCAACAGCTCCAAGCTCATCCCTGAGCTGTGTGAGCCTCATGAGATAAGGCACCACTCCTTCTCCCTTGGTCATCTTGGTGTTGCGCATCCTCTCTTGCAACACCAGCCTCCGGTTCTCGTTCTTGCTCTAGTACAGACTTTCCAAATCCTTCCACATCTCCAATGCGGTCTTCTTACCAGAATGGTGAGGGACTATATGGTCCTTCACTCCATCCATGATAATCAACATGGCTCTGGAATCAATCTTCTTCCAGGCTAGATCTGTCGGATCTGTAGGTGCAACTTTTGTGGAGTCAATGTGCTCCTCAGCATCACTGACGTCCAGGATCCTTGTGATCCTCTCTTTCCATGTAGGAAAGTTTTGAGCACCCTGGAGTCTATCCTCAACTCTCAACTGCATGGCCATAGTGAAGTGTACCTGTCAAACCCTAGATCTCCGATCTAAGTTTGTGTCTTCAATAGATCTGCCCCTGATCTATCACTGCTGCTGGAAATCTCTCAACTTTAGCTCACCAGAGCTTTGATACCATGTAAATTTTCCTTTAATATTCAACTAGGGCTAAACAGTGCATGCAAAATATCAACTGATAACCACACATGAATATCTTTTATAGTATGCAGCGGAATATAAAACTGAGAAATAACTTGCAACATCACATCACAATAATGACACAATTATTTTGGGTATGGAAACCCCCGGAAAAACCCAAGATGGGAAAACCGGTGCAGCAGTCAGATATAGATTTTATTATGAGAAAATATGGATCTTTTACAAACACTGCAAATTCACCCAAACCTGGTGAATGCAGTACCCGACAGAATCACTGGGCAAATCCCAGCTAAACCTCAACACCCTCCTATGTGAGTGTACGGTCCAGCTGTGCGAAGCTCGATGATCCTGCTGCTCACTCCTCCGTCTTCTCGGCTAAATTCTTTGTCTGACTTTCTCTCCCTATCTGTATCTTGTCTCTGTCGGAATACAAGTGTGTGTGTTTTCTCCACCAATTGATCTCTCTTTTATAACTTTAGGTAAAGTGAAAACCCTAATTTCACTTTCACTTTAACTAGTGGTAAAGCAAAAACCCTAATTTCACTTTCACTTTAACTAGTGGTTCACTAAAGTTAATTTAGATCACTTTAATTTATTTTCCAAAGTAAACTTAGGAAAAATAAATTAAATACAACTGGTTTCCTAATTTAAGTCTTCTGCATGCAGGAAGACCTTCCTTGTTGCTACTAGTTTAACACTCAAGTGGGTACAAAATATTGAATTTTAATGTGCATGCAAGGTGTCATATCAAAGCCCTAAAATATAGCCGAACTGGAGAATTTATAGGGTGGAAAGTTCAAAAAGAAATGGTACACTTACCACTAATAAACAAGTTGATGATACTCTAGAGATAAGTTGCATGCATATAGTGCTCGACAGGTGAGGTAATGGGCCTCCCTTCCTTCAGTTGGCGTCCAACTACAAAGGAGGCTCTTCCCCAGCTAAATATGACGTTTTTGGTGAAGAAGGTGTCTGATGCCAGTGAAACTTTGCAGGACTAATGGTCTCCCCTTCCCGAAGAGAATGGCTGAAGCATGCAGAGGATCTGACCTCTCAAAGACCCCTAGCGAATTGATCTACCTGTTTGGTGCTCATGCCCCCAACCTCACGTATCTAAAGATAACTGCTCAGGATGAGCAAACTAAGGACTGATAATCACTCAAGGAAGTGGAGTGACCCTGCTAATGAAGATGAAGTTGATATGCAGAAGATTAACTAGGATTCAGAGACCCAATGAATACTTCTAAGATTTTCCAGCTATTCCCCAGCTGCACACATGAACCTGCAAACAATCTTCCGGTGGATGCTGAATTGCTGGATATGGATGAATAAGGTGAATGCTGATGATAGACCTATATGGCCTACCCTAAAAGAGACTAGGGCAGATAGTTGCACTGTCGAACCCTCGTTAGTTGAAGACTCCGTCTTTAACCCCAACTGTTGTTTCTGCTCAAAACTCCAAATCAACAATAATAATAATAGATACCTTCTTTAGTCCAATAACCCTTCTTAAATAGATTAGCATGAGCTTTTAGGATTTGCATGTCACTTTTAGGATTTACGCTTCACTTTTGTATGCATGCAATTCTAATTTTATGTTGACTTTAAGCCTAAAGAAATAAGGCTTCCTTTATCAAACTAGTGACTTTAATAGTGAATGAGTGTCCCGATCTGTTCTAAGTATCAAATGTCCTCAGTAAATTCTCTTTTATGCAATACCCGCTCGAAACAATGGGAATTAAGTAGGTTAGCGGGTGTTTTGGTGCTTTTAATTACAAGAGGACATTACAGTCCTCCCCGCTTGAAAGAGCTTGTCCTCAAGCAACTGCAAACTAGGATGTTGCAATACCTGCTCTCCCTCCCATGTGGCATCCTCCATAGGTAATTCCTTCCATTTTACCAAGTACTCTCGAATCACCCTGTT
Organism: Pseudotsuga menziesii; assembly: GCA_001517045.1. Classification (NCBI taxonomy): domain Eukaryota; kingdom Viridiplantae; phylum Streptophyta; class Pinopsida; order Pinales; family Pinaceae; genus Pseudotsuga; species Pseudotsuga menziesii. The sequence goes on from LPNX011157315.1 coordinate 180,133, forward strand.
TCAAAGTTTCTTTCTCGCACGTGTAGGACTCTCTCTGGAATCAGTACTAGAAGCCCTTCACTGGTGAATGAGTGTGGCTGAACCAAATCATAAAAGATCCAAAAAGTAGCTTTCTCATGGTCTTTGAAATTCAAACTTCCCTTACTGGAGGAATCAAGTATGGGTTCTTCGACCAATTTCCAATAATCCATACCCATGTCGTCATCACCATAAGAGAAACGCACATCATTATATTCACGAAAACTGTCTTCTATAACTGAAATATCTTCAAACCTCTCATCTTCAAAAGATATGTCTACATGGGCAAAAGAGACAGAAAGGTTCACCATGTTAAATTTATCTTCCCTAAGCTTAACTCTAATTACTACTTTTAATAAAATGACTCAAATGCATACACAGAATTAAATCCCATATTTGATTTTATAGGGAGCAATGTATAAACTCATTAACTTGTCAAACATTCGCAGCAGAACTAGAAAACCAATCACACAGTACACAAATATTTTACCTTGGAAACCCCAATGGGGAAAACCAGCAACTAGGGCATTCTTTAATCTTGAGCCAAAGAAAATTATAGAATGACTACAATCAGCTTTTTACATAACCAGAAGAACCTGATGCCTTGGAAGGCGTTCCAGATCACTATGTCAAACCCTCCTCTGATCGACAGAGGCAACTGTTATCTCTCTAAAGGAATGCGCCCTCTTGCCACACGTTTTCCTAGTTGTCTGTTGGGAAAGTGCGCCCTCTACTATCTCTATAAACTCTGATGGAACGCACCCCCGTCAATCTTTGAACAAGTGTGCCCCCCCTCTTAGTCTCTGAAGAATGTGTCCTCAACTTCTCTTTGCCTTCCCAACAGAAGAAGTGTGCATCTCCTCTTTCTTTGTTTGACTACTCAATGATTCACACTCTCTCTCAATCAATCTCTAATTGATCTCTTGTGCCCTCCTCAATCTCTAAAGGAAGACCCTCTCTTCTCTCAGCTGTCTCAGCTTCCAGAAGTGTGCCCTCTCTCTCAGAAGTCCACCCCTACTCAAGAAGTGCACCTCTCACCTTAAAAGTGTGCCTCTCGCTCTGCTCACTTGTATCCCACAAGTTATGTCACTTTTACCCTCTTCCAACCTTTTCTAATTCATTGGTGACTTTAGGGTTCAAAAACCCTAAATTTATTTTTCATGCAAAATCTCGTCATGCGGAATTTCTCATTTAAAAATGCATGCATGCACATCTCACATGCACAATGTAAAAGTCTCGGAAATCTCTATAAACTTCCACCGCTAAAGCCATGCAGACTGGTAATGTGTTTCTCACACACTACACTAATACCTACCCTGTTAAAGTCCGTTCAGGCTAGGCATAACACATGAAGGGCATGACGAGATACAAATCTCAACACTCTTTAGCAAGGGAAGTCCTTCTAACAAGTCCACCACCACTTCCAGCATCATTCTCAAGCATCACACTATCCGTATTAGACTCCCTCTGACTCTGGAAGTTGTCCGTTTACTGATCCTGTACTCCAACCTGTAGACCTGTGCCTAAATCTAATGCTTCGAGAACTTGCCTTGTCCAATGTTATGCCTCAATGTTGCATCCAAGGTCGCTCCTTCTTAATCTAGAATCCTTTGTCCATCCCGGAATACCATGTTATATTCCTCAACCTCCAGGGCTGATAGTGAGAGAAAATCTTTCATCTTGGGCACATTCATCCCTCCTGCTACCTTCAGAGAACCTCCTGACTCTAGTTAGAATCCAACCCATCCAACTCCCTCTATTTCATGTGCGAACCTGTCTCTAAAACCCTAAGAAACACTTCTCGTATTCCCATCATATCGCTATACGAATAACCCTCTCTTTCACAGATCTGATAGATCCGATGTGTTTTCTCACAGATCTAGTCTCTCCTCTCACAGATCTGATAAACTATGATTCACACCGTCCTGAATCAAACTGATCTATAGATCACTGTGCACTCTCTACAATATCACTGTGTAAACCCTTGGTTCTCTCAAAGACAAGGCTCTAACACCATGTTAAATTTATCTTCCTTGAGCTTAACTATGAATACTACTTTCAATAAAATGGCTCAGATACATACACAGTGTTGCCGCCTAAAACACACTTGACCGTAGAAAAGTCTTCCAACCACTAGACGTGTTCCTAAGGGCAACTATGAGTTTAGAACCCATTGTCACCTTGATTCCTAACTCCTCCGTTTAGACCCAACTCTTCAAAAGGTCAAGGGGGGTAGTCCCTATTTGCTATGTTTCAAAGGTTGTGTTTTAGGAGTTAAAAGATGATTAGATTAATTTAAGCTTTTTGGCAATCAATCATGCAAAAATGCAATAATTTCAAATGACAAGCAAATCTTTCTTTATTTGTAAACCAAATATAATTGCAAGAGAAATATAGTATTACTAAACCAGTGCCTGCCTGAATTGGGCTATGGAGTCGCAAGCAAAGATTACAATGAAATTGCCAAAATGCACAAATTGCTCTAAATCATTCGTTCACCACAATAATCAAAAGACCACATTCATCAAATGTAAAATACTTCAAGCAAAGGAATAGAGTGTGCGAGTTGAGCTTGAAGTAGAACTTGAACCAAATAAACAATGACTGCAATAGTAAATAAAATGAAAGATCGTAATGTTGTGCAACTGGTCCAATACATTTTAATTTATTTTAAGCTCTTTCTTTAACTCAGGGGATTAATGTGTTTGGATGAGAAAATAAACAAACTAACTAATGTGTCTACCTCCAACCCTTATCCTTCAACTAAGAGAAACTGTTGGGTGCTCAACAAGAGGACACTAAGTGCCACGAGGCCCCCAATGACCTCTACCCCTCTAGCTCCACACACTAATCCTCTTTTCTCAATCTTGAAATAATAGATTGAAATGCCTATTATTCTAGCCAACTCAAATCTTCTCCCTTTCTTGTCACCCAGGGTCGAACCAACCAGCAAAGGGAGTGAATACGGGACGAAGATTGGGGCAAGGTTTATTTTAAACGAAATGAAGAATTTATCAATTATTAACAATGCAAGCCAGCACGATATTGCAAGGGTGGCGTAGCCAACTCACTTGCAAGGTGTGGGCAATTGAAAATAACAAAAATTGAAAGTTTAGCCGGCAAGATTTTGCAAAGATGGCATAGCCAAATCACTTGCAAGGTGTGGGAAAAATGAGATTGAAAATAAAATAGAATGCTAGCCGACACAATTTTGCAAGGATGGCATAGCCAAATCACTTGCAAGATGTGGGCAAAAATAAAGAAGAAAATAAAAACAAAATGAAACTCTAACTAATCTAAATCCACGCCAATCAACAATTGCTTATGCAAAGGTGGGCAAGCCCAACTTATTTTGCTAGCAATGGATGGCAAATAAATGAAACTCGATTTAACTGAAAATGCAAAGCAAGAAACCAAGTCCAAGAGACTCTCTTGGACTTGTTACAATGGTTGAAATTTCAGCATAAAGAAAGAGAAGAAAGAAGTGGGAAACACAATGTTTTCACCCCTTTCTTGTGATGGCTTTGAAGCTCTTCCTTTGGGGTAGCCTTTGCACCCTTCTATGGCTGAAATTTGACAGAGTTTTCCCTTATTTTGTCACCAACCTGCTAAAAACCAGCAAACAGAAAATGATAAGATGTACCCAAAATCACTTTGGGGAAATTAGTATGTTAGTGCAATATATATATACAAAATTTACACAAAGTTGCCAAATGAATAATTTTAAAAGAACTTGAGTATACAAGAGTTAAAATAAGATTTGAAACACTACAAACTAAAATTAAAATGCAGAAATTTGTATGTAAAGAAAAATAAAATTGGTCCTTTGTTCTTCAAGAAGTGAAGCAATGGGGCATCCAACCAAGGAATCCCACTCTTCAATCCAAATAACCTGTAACTTCTAAGATTTTCACTACACAACTACTAGAAGGTGAGAATCAAATAATGAGCAAAGAAATCATAAACTTCAAACTATAAAATATATGAACTTCTTTTGCTACAAAAATGAAAACTCACAAAATTTATGGAATACAAATACAATAAATCTTACCAAAGCAAATTAGTATGCTTCTCTGGCCAACCAAACTTGTGTATTTCCTTATGAATGGAAGCAAATCATCAATGGGAACAATGGACACAAGTTTCCTCCAATGGTTTTTTATTAACAAAGCCAAATGGCTGAAAATTACAATGGCCCAAGCAAGAACAAGGGCAAGAGAGCAAGAGAAAGAATGAGAGCATGAGGAAGAGAGTGGGTGTGTGTGTTTGTAACCCAAATGAGGAGGGTAAGCCTCCTTAAATAGGAAATGAGTGAGGAGAGAGCACAAGTGCATGCAAGCCACTTGTCAAAATGAGAGAGTGGGAGCTCAAAGAGGGGAACCACTTCTATTGGGGACACCTCCTAGGGTGAGAAATCAAATAGAAATGGAGGTGAAATCCCCCTCTAATATGTTTAATCTTCATTCTAGGCCCAAAGGGGGGAGACCACCAAAGTGGGACCCCTTACTTTGGCTTATTTTTAAATATCTCAATTTCCATGAAGAGGGACGACGCCCCCCTTTTGGCGACATCTTCATTCTTGTGAAGCACTTGCATGGGGGGGCCTTTTTTCTTCTAAAGTCGCCTTAAAAACATAACATAACACTTAGAAACTTAATTTTCCCCTTCTAAGTGACTTTAAGCACTTTTCCAAAATTTGGCTTGCTAATTAATTGCCAATTTTCTTGATTTCCTTGACTGACTTTAGAAAATGTGACCAAAACCTTAGCAAGACTTGCCTGAATGACTTCATGTTAGATTTTTAACATTAAAGCTAGCATTATCTTAGGATCTTTAACTGAGAGAATAACAAGCACATCAATCAAACATAAGAGACAATGAACACAAAGTTTTTCCTTGGGGAAACCATAAAGGAAAAAACCCCGCAACTTCCTCAGAGATAGAATCAACACCAAAAGCAAAACCCCAAAAACAGTAAGATGATCTCCCGACAGCAGTAGTCTCTCTCTCTTGTCCCAGCAACTTCTTCTCTCAATTATGCGTTACAACTGAATGTGAGTGAGTGTATGATAAATAGAGAGGCTCACTCTCTATTTATACTAATTCCCGACTTGACAATAACTCACTAGGGCCGACTTCTCTAGGAGAGTCTAATAACCCTAGGGCCCCACAACTGCGAGGACTTTAACCCTTGAACAATAAGAGGGTTACCCACAATGACTTGACATGACTTGTTTACATTATTGAATCTCCCGATGGGAACATGGGGGCATGACATGACTCAATTACATTACAAATACTTCCCGAAATAAACATAGAGGTACAATACATAAAATATACAAGTGAATACATTCCAAAGTTACAAATACATCAACACTCCCGCTTAACTAGGAAGGTATTCTCTTGACACAATTTATCAGCACAAGTCTTCTTCTCTGTATCATCTGGATGATCATCGAGTTCTCGTCGTCTTCATCTTCAAGTCATCTTCATTTTTCAAGTTATCTTCATCTTCAAGTCATCTTCATCACTAGATCTAGATCATCACTCGATCTGGATCATCATCACTGGATCATCATCAAGTCTGGATCATCATCACGGGTGCTATCTCATGATTCTTCTCGTCACAGGAAGTTCTCAGAGCCAGCCCTTTTTCATGCTGGTTGTCGACCTAGCCTCCATGTAGGTCTTCTTCAGCGCTTATATCTGACCCTAAGTCAGAATGGCCCGCCCAGCACTTACATCTGAACAATCATGTCAGAAAGGCACGCCCAGCACTCACATCTGACCTCATCTTGTCAGAAAAGCCCAGCACTCATATCTGACCATGTGTAAACACATCGCGCCAGAATGGCTCTGTACTTATATCCGACCATGTGAGAACACACCGCATCGGAATGGCTCTGCACTTATATCCGACCATGTGAGAACACACTGCATCGGAATGGCTCTGCACTTATATCCAACCATGTGAGAACACACCGCATCGGAATAGCTCTCAGTCCCAGACTGAGTATTCCTGGTAACTGTCCAGGTGCCTCCATTCTCCCAGAGAATGGCATTGAGCACTTATATCTGACCATGTGTAAACACATCGCGCCAGAATGGCTCAACACTCACATCTGACATGGAAGGAGTCAATCCTCTCACCATGACAGAATGGCTCAACCCTTGCATTTGACCATGGAAGGAACCAATCCTCTCACCATGACAGAATGGCTACGGACTCATCACTTCCCCTTGGAGGGAACCTCGATCTGGAGAACACCAAGCTTCTCATTAAAGTACTCAAACTTCACTCTAGCCAATGGCTTCGTCAACACATCAGCTATCTGTTCATCCATCGCAACATACTAGAGCTTCACTGCTCCTCTCTGCACCATATCCCTGATATAGTGATATTTGATCTCAATATGCTTTGACTTGTCATGGAACACCGGGTTCTCAAACAACTTCACACAACTCTGGTTGTCGCAATATATACAAGTAGCATCCAACTGGAGATCAAATAAATCAGACAGTAGCTTCCTTAGCCATACTGCCTTGCAACTAGCTGAACAAGCTGCGACATACTCTGCTTCAGCTGTACTCAGTGCCACACAGGACTGCTTCCTACTAAACCAAGAGATCACACCTGATCCCATACTAAAGCAACATCCTGAAGTGCTCTTCCTATCGATGGCACTGCCCAATCCGAATCCACATAACCCTCTAGGTTAATCTTCTAATTCGCCTCATACTTGAGCCCATAATCAACTGTACCCTTCAGGTACCTCAAAATATGCTTTACAACAATCAAGTGAACATGTCTTGGATCTGTCAAGAAATGGCTCAAGGTGTTCACAGCAAAGCAAATATCTGGTCTCGTATTTGTCAGGTACATCAAGGACCCAATCATCTGACGATACATCATGGCATCAACCGCTTCTGATAAAGCATCACTCAATAGCTTCAGGTTCAATGTCATAGGTGTGGTTATGGCCTTGCAGTCCATCATCCCAAACCTCTTTAGGATCTCTACTGCATACTTCCCTCGTCCGAGGAAAATTCCATCTGTATTCTGCCACACCTCCATGCCTAGAAAATAGTGCATCATACCCAAGTCTTTGATTTCAAACTCGACAGCAAGCTTCCTCTTCAAATCAGCAATCAACCCATCCATATCTGTTACAAACAGATCATCTACATATAGCAGGAGTATCACTGGGTTCCCTTCTTCAACCTTGTAGTAAAGGTTGGAATCTGCTTTACTCTTGGTAAAGCCCAAACTGGATAGGAAGCTGTCAATTCTACTGTACCATGTCCTGGTTGCCTGTTTTAAACTGTACAGGGCTTTCTTCAGTCTACACACATGAGACTCCATGTCATGTGTCTCAAAACCGAGAGGCTGCTCCACATATACTTCCTCTTCCACTACACCATTCAAGAAGGCAATCTTGACATCCATCTGGTGTATCTTCCACTTCATTACTGCAGCCAGAGCAAGTACTGATTTGATGGAAGTGTATCTGGCTACGGGTGCAAAAGTTTCTTCATAGTCTATTCCTTCTTTCCAGGAGAAGCCACGAGCAACGAATCTTGCTTTATATTTATCTATGATGCCATCTGCAGCATGCTTGATCTTGTAGATCCATTTGGAAGTTACAACAGACTTCCCTTCTGGTCTTGGAACAACATCCCAAACATCATTCCTCATGATCGATTGATACTCCTCGATCATAGCATTCTTCCATTCCTTTCTTTCTGTCGCTTCTTCATTGTTGGAAGGTTCACATAGCAGGGCCACATAACCGGAGTAGGACCTAGTTCTCTTTCTTCCTCTGTGTGATTCTTCTGAAGCCCCATATCTTTCTACACCTTGGATAATTTCTCGTACCCAAGCAGGTTTCCTCTTGTGAGGATTCTTCTCCTGAGGTGGATCCACAGGTTCTTGAGGTTCTTCTAATTCTCGATCTTCTTCTTGAATTTCTTCATTCATGGTTGTATCATGAATTTTGGGTACTTCTGTTTCTTCAGGTTCTTTAGCAGATCTCTTTCTAGATTTGATGTAAGCTGAATCTTCGTCAAATGTTACATCCCTGCTGATGTCGATCTTCTTGAATCCTGTGAAGTATATTCTGTAAGCCTTCGAACTTTCAAAGTATCCCACAAATATACCCTTCTTTCCTGAAGGATCTAACTTCGTCCTCTTTTCTTTCGGAATGTGTATGTATACAGGACAGTCGAATATTCTGAGATGGCTGACTTTTGGTTTCTTGCCGGAAAAGACTTCTTCAAGTGTCTTGTTCTCGAGTACTCTGTGTGGAGTACGGTTTTGTACATACACCACTGTTCTGGCAACTTCTGCCCATAGATGCATGGGAAGATCTTGATCATGAAGCATGGCCCTTGCAACTTCCATGATCGTTCTATTCTTCCTTTCTATGACCCCATTCTGTTGTGGATTATATGGAGTGGATAACTCCCTCTTAATCCCTGAGTCTTTGCATAACTCTTTGAATTCATTTGATGTGAATTCTCCGCCATTATCTGATCGAAAGGTCTTGATCTTCTTTTCTGTGTGGTTCTCGATCAAGACTTTGAATTCCTTGAACTTGTTGAATACTTCATCTTTGTTCTTCATAAAGTATATCCATGTCTTCCTAGAAAAATCATCAATAAAGGAAACATAGTATGCATACCCGCTTAATGAACTAGATGACATTGGACCGCATACATCGGAGTGAATGATTTCCAATATTCCTTTTGCTTTGCTCTCGCTACTTGGAAATGTCTTCTTTGTGTTCTTCCCTTTCACACATCCTTTGCAGACACCGTCGTGTTTTGCCTGTATTTCTGGAAGACCTTCAACAACTTTGCTTGCAAGTGGTAGTGCTCTGTAATGCACATGTGCAAGCATTCTATGCGAAAGTTCATTTGGTTCTACTGAGTCATGAACCAAAGCTTGTTCTAGTTGGCCCTTCAATTTGTATAGACCTCCTTCTTGTTCCCCAATCACTACTGCATCGTCAATAGTCTTTCCCTTTGACCACATGAGAACTTGGCCATCTACAAATGCAACCCTCATTCCTTTTGCATCCAATGCAGATATGGAGAGGAGGTTCTTCTTTAGTCCTGGTACAAATAATACATCTTTCATCTTTATAGACTTTCCAGAGTCTAGCTTATATGAGGATTCACCACTACCTTTTATTGGATACTGGTAGTCATCTCCAAGTTTCACCTTATGAGGTGATTCATGTTCAGATAGTTTCACAAAGGATTCCTTGAATCCTGTCATATGTTTGGAAGCACCACTGTCTATAAGCCAATCATTGCTTCCATGTGTGATAGTTCTCGTGAGAGCGGAAATCAGAACATATTCTTCATCACTTGAAGAATCAGCATTGTCTCGTTTGGTTCTCTTTGTGGAAGGTTCATAATCCTCTGCAGCATGAGCATGATGTCTTCTCTTGTTTCCCTTCTTCTTGTGAGAGCTATTTTTGTTTCTAGGACAATCTCTTGCAAAGTGTCATCTTTCATCACATGTATAGCAAATGTACTTAGACATATCTCTAGGCTTTCTAAAGTTACTCTTCTGGTGAGAGTCCTTACCTCTATGATGGCTTGTTCTGGTTTTCTTGGATTGTACTGTGAGAGCTTGATCTTCACTTCCCATCTTTTCTTCTCGAGCTGCTATCCGAGCTTCTTCTTGTGAGCATTCCTCCCATAGTCTACTGAAATTGACTAACTTCTTTCTGGCACAGATTCCTTGAATAAAAGAATCCCATGATCTAGGGAGACCATTCAATGTGGTCATCACAATTTCTGCATTCTCCACTTCTTCATCTATTGCTTCCAGTTGTTCCTTGATCTGAAAGACTCTTGAAACATAAGACTAGATGGTTTCCGCATTCTGGATCTTTACATTCTTCAATTGGTTTCTCAGAGTCATCTTCTGATTTATGTTCTTTCCTTCAAACAGTTTGGTCAAGGCATCAAACATAGCTTTAGGTGTCTTTATGGAGGACACCTGTGGTATGAGGTGATCCTTGATTGAATCAGCAATAATCCTCTTATCCATGACCAACTTCTTTTTGTGTAAGGCCTTAGCCTCATCTCCCGCTGGAACTGGAACCTCTTCATTGATGTAAGAGTCCAACTCATTTTCTTCCAAGACCAGGGAGATCCTATACTTCCAGGCTTGGAAGTTATCGGCTCCCTCAAGCTTTTCATCAAGCTTGGTATGATGAGACATCTTAACTGAGAACCTCAAATGGAAATACACAAGATTTAGATCTTACCAGTTCAAGATGTCGAAACTGGATCTGGAGTTGAATTTCTGCAATGCTGGTTCAGGAGCAGACTAGGGTTTGACTTTCTCGGAGTTCTGTCCAACCAAAAACTTTGATCTTGATCTCTAAACTTCGATTTTGAGGAGGAAATCAATCCAGGCCTGGGCTCACTCAAAAATTCCACTTCTGTGGAAAGCCGTAATTTTCGGCAGCAGTGTCGAGTCAAAAACTGAAAAATGCTCAGAATCAGATTCTGCTTCGACAGAAAGATGTGCCCTGGAGAGGAGAGTCAGCCCAACCTTCTTTTGCTGAAAATCTATGGAGAGAGATCCAAAAAATAGGAAGCCCTAGTTTCCGTAGCTGCACAGTGTCTTCTTCTCAGGTTAGCTCTGATACCATGTTAGATTTTTAACATTAAAGCTAGCATTATCTTAGGATCTTTAACTGAGAGAATAACAAGCATAGCAATCAAACATAAGAGACAATGAACACAAAGTTTTTCCTCGGCGAAACCATAAAGGAGAAAACCCCGCAACTTCCTCAGAGATAAAATCAACACCAAAAGCAAAACCCCAAAAACAGTAAGATGATCTCCCGACAGCAATAGTCTCTCTCTCTCTTGTCCCAGCAACTTCTTCTCTCTCAGTTATGCGCTACAACTGAGTGTGAGTGAGTGTATGATAAATAGAGAGGCTCACTCTCTATTTATACTAATTCCCGACTTAACAATAACTCACTAGGGCTGACTTCTCTAGGAGAGTCTAATAACCCTAGGGCCCCACAACTGCGGGGACTTTAACCCTTGAACGATAGGAGGGTTACCCACAATGACTTGACATGACTTGTTTACATTATTGAATCTCCCGATGGGAACATCGGGGCATGACATGACTCAATTACATTACAGATACTTCCCGGAATAAACATCGGGGTACAATACATAAAATATACAAGTGAATACATTCCGAAGTTACAAATACATCAACACTTCAAACTTTGCCCAAGTGTGTAGGAGGGCTCATGCCATTGATTTTGAGTACCCGTGCCCCTATTCATGGGCATTATATGCCACTTAACCCTCTTTTTATTACATCATTTTTATGCTAAGGGACAATTTTTAGTCACCAAAAATTAAAAAATCCTGGGTAAAACCTATTGAAATTCCACAAGACTCTGGATATTGTCTAGCATGGTTCCATATAACATTCCTAGGCCTTAGTCACCCCATGGACTCAATCATTAGAACGCCTTTCACCACTTTGGAGGTATTTTTGAGTGAGAAACTCAGATAATTAAAATCACTCAAAAGGAATTTTAATTATCTAAGGGAAAAAACACTCGATGAAAGGACTTCCCTAATGATAAAGTCCTAGGTAACCAAGTTATACACAAACTAGACCTTTATGTTGACATATCATTACAATATCCCCCGCATGGGTGCAGAAATTCCATGGAGAAAATATAAGAAGAAGAGTTGCCTCGCTTGAAAAAACTTTATAAGGTAATTCTTTCTCATCTTCAATGCACATGGTGCATGGTTGGTTAGGTGGTCAACACACAGAATTAAATCCCAGATCTAATTTTATAAGGAGCAATACATAAACTCATTCACTTGTCAAACATGCATAGAGAAACCAATACACAAATATTTTACCCTGGAAACCCCAGTGGGGAAAACCAACAACTAGGGCTTTCTTTAATCTTGATCCAGAGAAAATTATAGAATGATTACAATCAGATTTTTACATAACTAGAAGAACCTAATGCCTTGGAAGGAATCCCAAATCACAATGTCAAACCCTCCACTGATAAACGACTGTAGCTTCTATCTCTCTGAAGGAATTCACCCTCTTGCCACACGTTATCCTAGCTACCTGCTGGGAAATTGTGCCCAGGACTATCTCTGTAATTCTAATGGAATGTATCCCCCTGTCAGTGTCTAAACAAGTGCGTCCCCACTCTCAGTCTTTGAAGAATGCACCCTCAGCTTCTCTCTACCTTCCCGATTGTAGAAATGTGCCTCTCCTCTTTCTTTGTCTGACTACTCAATGATTCACCCTCTCTCTCAATCAAAGTCTGATTGATCTCATGTGCCCTCCTCAATATCTGAAGGAAGACCCTCTCTTCTCTCAACTCTCCCAACTTCATGAAGTGCGCCCTCTCTCTTAGAAGTGCACCTCTCTCCTCATAAGTGCACCTCTCTCTCTATTCACCTGTATCTCACAAGTTATGTCACTTTTAACCTCTTCCAACCTTTTATAATTCATTGGTGACTTTAGGGTTCAAAAACCTTAATTTTACTTTTCATGCAAAATCCCATCATGTGGAATTTCTCATTAAAAATGCATGCATGCAAAAAGTAAAAGTCTTAGAAATATTTGCATGCTTCCACCACTAAATCCATGCAAACTGGTAATGTGTTTCTCACGCACTACACTAATGCCTACCCTGTTAAAGTCCCTTCATGCTAGGCATAATCGCATGAAGGACATCTCGATATACAAATCTCAACACTCCCTCTTAGGGAGGGAAGTCCTGACAAGTACACCACCACTTCCAAGATCATTCTCGAGCCTCACGCTATCCGTAGTATAAACTCCCTCTGACTCTAGAAGTCGTCCCTCTACTGATCCTGTACTCCAACCTGTAGACATGTGCCTAACTCTAGTGCTTCGAGATATCTCATCTCGCTCTTGAGCATTATCCAGTTGTGTCATCTCGAACCAGCTTAACCTCCTGCTAGTACTAGAATGAGCTTCCCGCTCTGAACTAAGGATTGACTACACGGCACCACTTCAATCCTTGAAGCTTCTTGCTCTCCATCTATCTCGAACTCAGAAATTGCATCTAGGATCTCCCTAGACCCACCTACAGGCTTGCTCATTACCTATACAACTTGCCTTGTCCGATGCTATGCCTCATTGCTACATCCAAGGTCGCTCCCTCTAAATATAGAATCCTCTATCCGTCCCGAAACACCATGCTATATTCCTCATCCTCCAGAACTGATACTGAGGGAAAATCTTTCAACTCTGATACATGCATCCCTCCTGCCACCTTCAGAGAACCTCTTGACTCGAATTAGAATCCAACCCATCCAACTTGCTTTATTTCATGCATTAGCCTGCTTCTGAAATCCCAAGGAACACTTCTCATATTCCCATCATATAGCTAGATGCATAACCCCCTCTTTCACAGATCTAATGTGTTTTCTCCAAGATCTAGGCTATGCTCGCACAAATCTGATAAATTGCGATTCATACCCTCCTGAATCAAACTAATATGTAGATCACTGTGCAATCTCTGCAATATCACTGTGTAAACCCTTGGTTTCTCTCAGAGACAAGACTCTGATACCATGTTAATTTTAATTTCCCTGAGCTTAACTTTGATTACTACTTTCAAAAAATGACTCAAATGCATACACATAATTAAATCCCGGATCTGATTTTATAAGCAGCAATACATAAACTCGTTAACTTGTCAAACATGCGCAATGGAACTAGAAAACCAATCACACGATACACAAATATTTGACCCTGGAAACCCCATTGGGGAAAACCAGCAACTAGGGATTTCTTTAATCTTGAGCCAGAGAAAATTATAGAATGATTGCAATCAGCTTTTTACATAACTAGAAGAACTTGATGCCTTGGAAGGCATGCCAAATCACTAGGTCAAACCCTCCTCTGATCAACAGTTGCAACTGTTATCTCTCTGAACGAATGCGCCCCCTTGCCACATGTTTTCCTAGTTGCCTGCTAGGAAAGTGCACCCTCTGCTATCTCTGTAAACTCTGATGGAATGTGCCCCCTGTTAGTCTATGAACAAGTGCACCCCCCCACCCTCTCAGTCTCTGAAGAATGCGGCCTCAACTTCTCTTTTCCTTCCCAGTTGAAGAAGTGTGCCTCTCCTCTTTCTTTCTCTGACTACTCAATGATTTGCCCTCTCTCTCAATCAGTCTCTGATTAATATCATGTGCCCTTCTCAATATCTGAAGGAAGACCCTCTCTTCTCTCAGCTCTCCCATCTTCAAGAAGTGCACCCTCTCTCTCAGAAGTGAGCCTCTCTCCTCAGAAGTGCGCCTCTCTCTCTGCTCGCCTGTATCTCAAAAGTTATGTCAATTTTACCCTCTTCCAACCTTTTCTAATTCATTGGTGACTTTGGGGGTTCAAAACCCCTATTTTACTTTTCATGCAAAATCCCATCATGCGTAATTTCTCATTAAAAAAATGCATGCATGCACAAGGTAAAAGTCTCAAAAATATCTGCATGCTTCCACCATTGAAGCGATGCAGACCAGTAATGTGTTTCTCACACACTACACTAATGCCTACCATGTTAAGGTCCCTTCATGCTAGGCATAATGTTGAAATATTGTAACTTCAAAGGATATTCTAAATGTATTTTACTGATGTAACCCAAGGGAGATGTTATTATTCCTCCGACGGGGTGTTACTATTGTATTTGGTCATCATAGAGTCATGAGGTAAAGCCTCCTCTTGTGTCGGGTCTTTAGCACCCTAATTAATAATATAATATAGTATTTTTGAGTATTCCTAAGTGAAGTCGGCCCAGACAGTTTATTGGGGCCGACTTGTCTAGTGCAAAAGTCAATTGACAAATATGTATAAATAGAGGAGCTGTGGTTCTTATTTCAACATAGACTCACTCACTTGTGTAGCGGATAGGAGAGAGAGAGAGAGAGAGACAACAAAAGGAGGAGAAAACCTGTTTTTGGGTTTATCTTTTATACATCTTATACAGAGGAAGTTTTTGTTGGGTTTTCTTCCCCATGAGGGTTTCCCAGGATAAATCTTTGTGTTCTTTTATGTGGTTGCGCTTGTCTATCTTTCAGTGATCTTTTTGGTTATGGTTATGTTGTTATGATGCTAAATGTTATAAGATCTTATATAACCATTAAAAACTTAACATGATATCAGAGCCACCCTGAAAGAAGTTGTTGTGCAGCCGAAACAGTGCTACAGCTACAGCTATTGAAGATTAGGGTTTCATGCTTGAAAACCCTAAAATACTAAAACTAGTAGTTTTGGTACTTTCACTATATCTCGATATTGGAGAAGGCTCAGGAGCTTAAACTTTTACAGGTCGAAGATAAATTCCTAATGTACCCTGTGTAAAAGTTTCAGCCTCAAATTCGCTGTATTCTGGGAGATATGATTCCTCCACGTCAAGGTTCCAACTCCTCCTAGGATTCAGCCCTAAACAAGAGTCTTACCTAGGGATAATTGCTATATCTCGGGCTACGAAGGTCCAAATGAAATTTCGCAAGATGTTCAAGATAGGGCACGAACTGTACTTTCTGTGGTAAAAGTTTCAGACCCCGACGGTGAAACAGTGACACGTGGAAGTCCGTACAAGTTCGCTATGTTGAATAGTCTTGAAATAAGTCACCTTGGGAAAACTCGCATAAGTCCCAATTGGTAAAACCAATTCTGCTCTAACCTGCAGTGTTGGAAAGAGGACAGACAGGGCTACCTCTGTGCGAAGTTTCAGACACAGAGGAGCAGTACTTTCGGAGATACCGCAAAAACAATATCAGACATTTCTGTAGAAGAAATTGAAGAAAACTAGGGCATAAGATATTTTGCAGTTATGATCATAGTTTTGGGAAAATAAGTATACTACTCAGCTCGCCTTGAGGAGATGCATCTTTCTATCCCATCAGATCTGAAATATACCTCAGTTGAAAAATTATGGTTTCTTTGTCAAACCCTAGGTCCACCAAAAGCAGCATTCCAGAAAATCTTTCAAGCAAGCATGAGATTGAAGCAATCTCACTGGTCAAAGAAGAAGCTGCAGATCCAGAAGGAGATGACGAAAAACAAACAAAGATAAGTATTTGAATTGTCTTTCCTGTATATATTGTGTATTATGCATGATAGAATGTTTGCATTAAATGACAGTATACAACTAATATGCATGTTATGGGTAAGTAGCCCATGGTGCTATACAACACTCCATTGCTACTTATCTAGAATGAAACCTCTTTGCTGACATATTGGATTAAGTGCACAATCTCAATGATGTGATGGTAGAGATGGAAGGCATCTCGAAAGTTTTCGTGAGATATGGATGAATGTTGTATTGGTTAAACAGTTGCATGATGCATAAGAATTTGTCGTTGTGCATATGTTCTATGAAATGGTTCTAACCATGCAACTGGTGCATTTGACTTGTAGGAAAGGTACTGTACAACCGCCTACAAGAAAAGAAGGATGAGACTTGTTCCGAAGAACAAGTGATGACAGTTCAAGATTCACTCCAATAAACATGAATCTGAAGCTCCCAGGGTCAGAGACATCGTGACAGAAGAAATAGCTTCAGAGAGCGGTAGATCCACCTCGAAAGATGAAGACCACCTTGGGTATAAGAGATAACTCAAGATGAAGAAAAGTATGGTGAGACTTCCAAACCAAAGTAAGAGGCCTCGAGCACACTCTAGTTGTGTAACACAGTTGGGTGACATCATTGATACTAACTTTTCCGGCTATGGAAGAAGCTATGATCAAAGAGTAATCGTTGATCATGGGGAATGATGTCTACGATATGGTTCCAAGACCTGAAGGGAAGTCCGTAGTGTCTTCCATATGGATCTACAAGAACAAGTGTACAAAGCAAGGTTTTTGGTTTGTCTCAGAAAGAATAGACTATGGCATGACATACTCTATTGACCAGACACACTTCTTCAGTAGAAGTATATATCAAGCAAAAAACCACCTATATAGAATATGCTTTGTACGAGCTTAGAAGGCACCCATAGAAAAGCACATCTAGGAGCTTGACAGATCGCCTAACCTTTGCTACAAGGTTGAAGATGGAAATCTATAGAAGACAACAAGCTCACATATGGGTGCAAGAGGAACTTTTCGACAAAGTTCAAGATAAAGGGATCTTGGTATCTAGTAACCTAAGATGGATACATAGTAGCAAAGAATGCTACCTGTCACTCCAGTACAAAATGCAGAGGGAAGATGATGCTCTGCTTCAGGGAGAGTGACTACAGAAGATATCTGAGTTCGACATGATGGACAGCTTCCTTATGGACCAAGACTTTACCAAGAGTAAAGTGGGTTCCAACCTTAAAGGTTGAATGCGGAAGACTAGGATATGTCGATGACCTAACAAAATGAACTCATGATAGATGCAATGTTGGAAGAATACAAGAATGATGTTTGGGATATACTACCCAAACCAGAAAGCAAGAGTGTGGTATCTTCCAAATAGATTTGAAAGATAAAATATGCTCCTGATGGAAGTAAGGCAAGATTTGTGGCTAGAGGATTCTCTCAGAGAGAAGGAATTGATTATGAAGAGACACTTGCTCCAGAAAGCAAGGTACACTTCCATTAGAACTATCATGGCACTTGCTTCCATGATGTACACCAGATGGATGTAAATACAAGCCTTCCCTAATGGTGTGACTGAGGAAGAGGTTTACTTCGAATAGCCACAAGGATTTGAAGTCGAAAACATAGTGACTCATATATGTAAGTTGAAAAAGGCTCTGTATGGACTGAAGCAAGCTCCTAGATCTTGGTATGGAAGAATAGATAGCTTCTTGGCAAGCATGGACTTTACCAAGAGTAAAGTTGATCCTAACCTTTACCTTAAGGTTGTGGATGATGAACCTGACATACTATTGTTGTATGTGGATGATCTAATTCTGATTGGAAATGAGAAACAGATCACAGATTGCAAGAAGAAGCTAGCTGAAGAATTCGAGATGAAAAGATCTTGGATTAATGCATTATTTCCTTAGGCTGGAAGTGTGGAAGAGCTCAAAAGGAATCTTTTCGAACCAAGGAAAGTATGCTGTGGAAATCTTAAAGAAGATTTGATATGTTGGATTGTAAAGCCATGGCCACACCCATGGATACCAACATGAAGCTGTTGTCTAATGAGACAGCAGAGTTAGAGGATATGACTCAGTACAGACAGATTATTGAGTCGTTGATGTATTTGACGAACACAAGGTCAAATATATGCTTTGTTGTGAACACCTTCAGTCAGTATCTAGGTAACCCTAGATGTGTTCACCTGATAGTTGCAAAGCATGATGAGGTACCTTAAAGGTACGACAGACTTGGGACTTTACTATGGTAGAGATCATGACTACAGATTATATGGATATACGGATTCAGCTTAGACAGGAAGTGCCGCAGACAAGAAGAGCACCTCAAATGGATGTTATTGTTTGGGATCCGCCATAATCTCATGGTTTAGTCCAGTGTTGCTCTCAGTACAACTGAAGCAGAGTACATGGCATCTTGCTCCTCTATTAGGGAAGCCATATGGCTTCGGAAAGATGATGTCAGGACTATTTGACATGAAGTTGGATACCACAGTGTTTCTTTGTGACAACCAGAGTTGCATAAAGATGACAAAGAATCCTGTGGAATATGGTACTGAAGGGAGACATAAAACTCCAGTATGTGAGTACTGATGAGCAAGTTGTTGATGTGGTGACCAAGCTTCCGTGACAAGCTTGGTGTAGTTCGAAAAGACTTTCTCGCAAGGAGGAACAGTGACGATACTACATACTTTCCTCGCAAGGAGGAATAGTGATGATGATACTGCATACATTCCTCGCAAGGAGGAACATTGATGATGATATAGATCCTTCCTCGCATGGAGGAACGATGAAGATATGGACCCTTCTCGGAAAAGAGAAATAGGTCGAAGATATGGACTTTCTTCATAAAGGAAGAACAAGTCGAAGATGTGGACTTTCTTCAGAAAGAAGGAACAAGTCGAAGATATGGACTATCCTCGAAAAGGAAGAACAAGTCGAGATTATGAACCCTCCTTGGACAAAAGGGGAGAAGGTTGATAATATGGATCCTTCCGGAAAATGGGGAGTGATGATGAGACTCACATCGATGATGGATGACAGTGATGATGGTCTGACATTCGTTTGTGGACGATAGTATCCTCTCTTGAGGATGGAAGGTATAACACTTTGTTCATGAGAGTGGTCCTTACTAGCTAAGGATGGCCCTGCAGATGCTACTCTCGCATGGAGAGTACCCACATTCACTTGCGGACAATAGTATCCTCTCTCGAGGATAGCAAGTATAACACTCTGTTCATGAGAGTGGTCCTTACTAGCTAAGGATGGCCGTGCATATGTTACTCTCATGGAGAGTACCACATTCAGTTGTGGATACCGTAGATTAAAGACTCGCTCAAGAGTGATCCTAACCTCAGTGGTTTGTATGCTCTATGATGAGTCATCACGAACGCTGGGACTAACATTGTGTATGCAGTCAAGATCTGCCTTGTAGACTAACTCATGTGTGGAGAGTATGCCTACATTCATATGTAGATGCCATAGAATAACACTCGCTTGGGAGTGGTCCTAACCTGTGTGGTCTGGATTCTCTATGATGAGTCCTCACGGACGTCATAGTATAACACTCACTTGGGAGTGGTCCTAACCTGTGGTATGGATGTTATACATTGGGTCAGCACTGAGTGCGGTCGAGATCTACATTTAGTTGTAGATGATTCAGCTGATCGATTTCATGGATCATGCAGATGGAGGACTGCATCGTCCTTGGACTTATGTCCTAAAGCGATAGGGATTGATCATCCCGCAATTGGATCAAGATTGCATCATCCTTGGACTTATGTCCTAAAGCGATAGGGATTGATCATCCCGCAATTGGATCAGGATTGCATCATCCTTGGACTTATGTCCTAAAGCGATAGGGATTGATCATCCCGCAATTGGATCAGGATTGCATCATCCTTGGACTTATGTCGTAAAGTGATAGGGATTGATCATCCCGTAATTGGATCATGTGAGGATTCCATCATCCTTGGACTTATGTCTTAAAGTGATAGGGATTGATCATCCCGCAAATAGATCATGTGTACTGCAGGTAGCGTGGTGGCAAAGGATCAAGTAGATTGAAGTACAGCAGCGAAGGGTCGAGTAGATCGAAGTGCATATGCAAAGGATCAATAAGGATCAAAGTGTTGCCACAAAGGATCGAAAGGATTGAAGTTGGAACTTAAAAAGGATCGAGAAGATCGAAGTACTGCTGCAAATGATCGAAAGATCGAAGTTCCACTGCAAAAGATTGAGAAGATCGAAGTGCTAATGCAAAGGATCAGAAGATCGAAGTACTATTGCAAAGGATCAGAAGATCGAAGTGTTGCTACGAAGGATCGAAAGATTGAAGCGTTGTTGCAAAAGGATCAAGTGATCATGTGATGCAGAAGATGAAGAGTAATTGTTCCAAGTTACTAATTGTGAAAAACTTCCTGTGACGTATAGATGTATCTCCTCAATGTACTGTTGTAATTGTCTCTCTGTTATCCTATAGTCTGTGATGATGTTGTCAATAGAATAACCTTCTTGATAAGGGGGAGTGTTGAAATATTGTAACTTCAAGGATATTCTAAATGTATTTTACTGATGTAACCCAAGGGAGATGTTATTATTCCTCCGATGGGGTGTTACTATTGTATTTGGTCATCATAGAGTCATGAGGTAAAGCCTCCTCTTGTGTTGGGTCTTTAGCACCCTAATTAATAATATAATATACTATTTTTGAGTATTCCTAGGTGAAGTCAGCCTAGACAGTTTATTGGGGCCGACTTGTCTAGTGCAAAAGTCAATTGACAAATATGTATAAATAGAGGAGTTGTGGTTCTTATTTGAACATAGACTCACTCACTTGTGTCGCACATAGGAGAGAGAGAGAGACATAACAGAGGGAGGAGAAAACCTGTTTTTGGGTTTGTCTTTTATACGTCTTATACAGAGGAAGTTTTTGCTGGGTTTTCTTCCCCATGAGGGTTTCCCAGGATAAATCTTTGTGTTCTTTTGTGTGGTTGTGCTTGTCTATCTTTCAGTGATCTTTTTGGTTATGGTTATGCTGTTATGATGCTAAATGTTATAAGATCTGATATAACCATTAAAAACTGAACACATAAGCACATGAAGGACATCCTGAGATACAAATCTCAACACACCAAATCATCATCATCAAAAGGACAAGGAAAGGCATCTGTGACACCTTCATCAACCATATTTTTGTTATCTTTCTTAGCTAGAAGCGATTCTTCGGCAAGAGAAAAAGACATCCAAAGAGAAGTGTGCACTAGCTCAAGTGCTCTCATAAACCAAGAGAAAAATAAAAGAATACATAATTTGAACCCTTGTACAAGATTTACAAATGAAGTGAGGATGTCTTATTTATATGAGACAACCCTCGACCTTTTACAAAATTGAGCCTACAAGTTAATGAAAAAATATAAAAGTTTAGGTTAGTGCACCCATAAACTTGGGGTATAAACCACACAATGACATGAAATAACAATAAAAATGTAAAATTGGGCTCCAGTAAGTGCAAGGTGAACCAAAAGGAGGGTGTCATGCTCCAACAAGCCCCAATAGATGTGTGTCCCTCAATGCCCTCCTTTTTAACAATGTAGGATTCTTCTTTAAGAAATGACATCACTGGTCTGGAGACCAAGAGGAGTTTTCTATCAAAACAATAGGTCCAAGTGGGAAAAATGAGGTGTGCTAAATCGGTATGACAACTCTTACATGCACAATCACCTCTACAAAGCAAAATATGAGTGTGGTCATGTGTCCTAATGGACCCATCCCAAGAAGCACTAGACACCAACCCAGGGCCCAAATGGCCCAACAAGATGGGGGACTTCCACCCATCGAGAGGCAGTCAACAATGCCACTAAGCCAACATTTCCTGGCATGAAAACCAAGGGGACCTTCCATGACCTAATTAGGGGTATTTAGCCCCAAAATCAACACTATACATAATATAGCCCCAACAACTTAGCCTTTACAAAAGAAAAAGAAACCCCTCACTCTGGCACATTTGGAAGGAATGCTTTAGGCACTCTAAGGCGTAACATCCAATGTTCCCCCAAGTTTCCGAGACGCGGGGGCGCAGGAGCAGGGAAACACACGGTGGGGACGTGTGGAGACCACCCCCAAATTTTAGCGAAATTCGGGGGGGGCGAGGGGGCGGGGGGGCGTCCAAGTCTTAATAAAAAATATTATTATAAATTATTAAATCCCAGCAATAAAAGTTCAATGATTCATCTCATTTAAACTACTAAAAGGGGGGGGGGGGGGGGGCCGTCTGGGAGCCCCCCAGTTTCAGGAGGGGGCGGGGGGGCGTCTAGGAGCCCCCCTTCACCGGAGCGCGCTGCAGAACAGGGGACGCGCCCCCTTGTGCGTTTCCAAGAGTTTCCTAATTTTGGGGACACTGGGAAACGTTTCCCCAGAAGCCCCCAGGCCCCCGGGGCGCAGGGAGCGAGGGGGGCGCCTCCCCGACCCTGGGGGGCGAGTCCCCATGTAACACTGGTAACATCGACGACGCTAGGGTGACCCCTCCAACCCACTCTATTCGGGATTTACATAGACAAGTTGGAGGCCCTCTTGCATGAGCACATCCAACTAGGAGATGGTTGTCTCCTTCATCATGTCTAGATCTCCATGCTCCTTTTCATCGATGATGTGGTCCTCCTAGCATCTACATCAAAGGGTCTATAAAGACAATTGGATGCTTTAGCATTGTTTTACGATCTTCCGAAATTGGCATTTAATCTTAGGAAAACTAAGGTGATGGTCTTCAACTTCTCAAAGAAGTCCCCTAAGATTTCTATTTTTACTTCAAGGGGAAGGTGGTTGAGGTGACCACTGCATACACAAACTTGGGAATCTCGTTTTCAAGGCCTAGATTTGTCTTGAGGAATTCGAATTTGGTAGTTGTCGAAATTTTATTAGAAGTCATTGTGGTCATGTGATGCCATATAAGTGAAAAAGAAGAAGAACCATGGTTACCAAGGTTTCAAGGGTGCAACATAAAGTTTTAGAAATTGGGGTTGCATTAAATATGTATGGCACTTACCATATTTCAAAAGACAAAAGACAGAGATTGGCTCAATTTTACAGGATTTAAAATAAATATATAGATAAATATATTCATCCAAGTCACTCGACTTATTAATCCCATCAGAGGAAAAGTTGTCTACCAAGAAAGATTCCTTGGGGTACCAGACTCAGCCTCAGCCTCCACATATTCAAGTGACCGCTCGCTACTCTCTCTTCATGGTACTTTACTCTACTCTATTATTCATTCGAGCAAAAGCAATGATTGATTGCCAATTGGAATCTAGGTATGGACGCTCAACTAGTCGATTATTTTTTAGCTTTGGCAACAACTTGTATCCAACGAATAATTGACAAATTTAAGTATATTTCGTTGAAATCACAAACTGGAAGGAGCTGTTGAAAGAGTAGTAATACACAAATGAATGAAGGAATGAATGATTTTAATAACGTCCACGAGGATGAGCAGCCTAAGGGACCAAAAGAAACACAGCACTAACTCCTCTCCATACTCTTTTCCATGTCGGATCTTCTGCCGTAAATCTTGACTAGAAGAGTTGCAATCTGGTTGATCTTATCTTCTTCAAAGAGATAGTGCATGTTGTCGACCTTTAAGCTATCTTCATATTGAATGCAGATATCCTCATAGGTTGCACATTCCATAACAAAGTGCCACTCTGTCTCCACCACACCCTTATTGCAGAATATGCAAGTTCTCTCTTGCCACACTTCCTTAGGTACTGTCCACCTACCCGTCTCACATCTAAGGTGATGTGAACCCGTCCTCAGCTGAGCAATTAACAACTTTGCTTTTCCTTTGATAGCTGCCCCTAAATATGTTTTCTCACCATGATCATAATTTGGGTCAAACTCTTTGATGTAGTAGTCTTTTTTACGCCCATTGTGATTGGTCCACATGGCAATCCTGAATTTTTCAGTCACGAAAATTTTTATTTCTTTCTTGGTGTTTGGACATTCATGTAGCTTGATATTCCACTTGCTTAGCCATTTTTTGTTTTGCTTCATCCAAGTTTTCTTTCTACAGCCTAACTCCTCCTCCATAGTTACCTTGGGCCAGCGTTGATTATCCATGTTTTCAACCCTCTTTATATAGCTTATTAGTTTGGTTATCGGCATTGCCTCCAATGGTAAAGCACCTGCTTTAGCTAAAAGTATTTTGTACGGTACTGTGGCTTTAACTTTGGGATTGCTAGTAATTAGTTGCTTCTGAATTCTTTCTAGTTGTCTCCATATGCAAGTTGACATGCTGCTTCCCCAAACTTCACAGCCATAAAGGACAACCGATGTGACTAGCAAACCAAAGAGGGTCTTTTTGGTTTTCCAATCCCAAAGTTCTGCTTTTCTACACCTGTTTAGAAGTGCGAATGAGCCCTTCCATCCTCCCTGCACCCTTTTCGCCCTACAAGTCTCCCAACTGAGCTTATAGTGGAAGTCAATCCCAATATATTTGTATTCCTTCACTATCTCCAATGGGCTACCTTCGAAGAGGAAGGTGGTTGGTTTGCCTTTTCTACTTAATGAGAAGTCATGATTTTGATCTTGGAAATGTTCACTTGCATCCCAACCTCCTGACAAAAGTGTTCTAAGGCCTTTAAGTGCTCTCTTAAACCATGTGTTGTTTGCGAAATTAGAATAAGGTCATCTGCATACAAAAGTAGATTCGCCACATAACCTGCTAGGTGGACACCCTCACCATCTGTTTTGCTCAACCAAGCTTCTAACTTATCAATACATAACCAAATAGCATGGGGGATAAAGGACAACCCTGCTTAACACCAATATCACTACCGAAACATTCGAACATTCCCTCGCTTGTTCTGATTTTAGCTCGAACCTTTTCATAAAGCCTGTGGATTGTCGCTCTATAGCCATCTGGAATACCCAACTCTTCCATTCTGTTCCAAAGTTTGTCTCTAGGCACTGTATCGAAGGCTTTCTTAAAGTCCACAAAAAAACAATATGTTGTTCCACCTTGTTTGTTCCATATTTTCTCTATCAAATGCCTAAGGGTGATACAATGGTCAATAGTAGAGTGCTTAGGCCTAAATCGCGCTTGCCCTTTTGCTCTTTTCCCCTCATCTTCTGCCCATCTGCTGATTCTCCTCTCTATCATGCTCCCAAAAAGCTTTCCCATAAGGGGGTTGACCATAATAGTGCGGTAATTAGAAGGGTTATTGGTATCTCCACTCTTAAAGAGAGGAATGACCATGTTGGTGGTCCATTCTTCCGGAAATCCATCCCGGATGACCCCGTTGAAAATTTCCTTTCTATGAGGGGCATGGAGCTCAACTCCCCATTTTAAAAATTTAGCTTGAAGCCCATCTATGTCCTCCGCCTTGTCGCTTGCTAGTTTCTTTATTCCCTGCTTGATATCGTCCACTGTGAATAGCTCCATTGATGTTTCCACTATGGGAGGAGTATCCTTCTTTTGAAACCGCTCGTAAAGAAGCCTTACGTATTCTAACCATTGGACATCTGTGATACTGTTTTCAGTCTGCTCTTTCCTTTGTTGTAACTCTCTCCAAAAACCTTTGGGGTTGTGTTTTCCAAGAGATATTAACTCCTTTCTTCTTGTATTTACATAATCCTCTTTTTTTTATTGTACTAACTTCTCGTATTTCTTCTTGTTTTCTTTGTTGAATTTTCCCTCTTTTAAAGACCTCTTGGTTGCCTTACAATCTTCATCATACCACGGGTTTGCTAGAAAAGTACTTGTAGCTCTCTTCCTAGGACGAGAACGCTTGCATGCACTTAAGGCCTTGTGGATTATTGGGATCAGCAAACTACTATGCACATGACTATGACCGTTTGCGTTATTGATTGTCATATTTGTCCTTTTATATTTCATTTCCTGAAATTGTTGCTTAAGGGCAGCACTAGATCTGTCCCTGTTTTCATGATTCAAGAGGATTTTGCCCTTGCCAAGAGTTTTCTTTTGCGTGCCAAAATTTTGATTATTGTGGGGACTAGTGGAGGCAAAGTCCAACTTAACAAATAGGAGGGCATGGTCAGATTTCATTTCAGTAAGGCGATCCCCTATATCAAACTTCAGCACTCTAGGAATAAAACTTTGAGAACAAATTGCATGATCTACCACACTTTGGCCATTGTATGTTTTGCATGTGATACCCCCTGAAGTTGGCCACCTTCTCATTCCATTACAAATAACCATGTCAGACAAGCTACACAGTCCCAGTAACTCTGCCCCAAAGTGTGTCACTTCCCCATCACCATCTTGTGAAACTCTTTTCCATGATTGGTCTCCACTTTCCTCCAACCATAAGGGATTGATTTCCCCTCTTTCTTCATTGTCGAGCTGGAGAGATTGGTTGTTAGTTGTCCTTGCGTTAAAATCACCTATTAACATTATTTCTCCCTAGGAACTAAAGAGAGAGATATCTCTTTTCAAAGAGGCATACAAGTCTTCACTGTCTAAATTGCTTCTTTTATAAATCTTTGAGTTTTTGGGGGCGAAATAACACGCAGCCAACCTGAAAGTAACCTCTTTCTCGTTTATTTGCAACCAAGTGTACTGTTTGTTTGGGTCCTCTTTCTCCACTTTTACAATTCCACCCCATTTTTCATTTATTAGCACTGTGACTCCCCCATGTCCTTTGCCCGTCCCGGTTCCTTTGTTCCAAACTAAAATCTTCTTGTAACCCTCAAAATCTGGAACCTTGCATCCATCGTGTTCATGCGTTTCTGTAAGAATTATAATATCTTTCCCACCTGCTATGGGCCCCAACCCCGGACCTCTTCTCCACGGGTAACCTCTGCAATTCCAACTTACCACCTGTAAATAGTCCCATGGGGCCCCGATTTCCTATTTCTTATTTGAGAAACGATCACCAATTTGAGCTTTCCCGTTTACCAGCCATGCCCATTTTCGCTCACTTCTTGTTGATTTCACCTTTTCCCACTCCTTTCTTTATTGTCTTGTTGAGCAAAAGTCAAGTCTTCATCTAAGAAGATGCATGTGCCTCGAAGCCATCCTCTATTTCTGAGGATCATGTTCTTATCCTCTATGTTCCTTAAACTGACTCTCACATGTCTATCTTTTCCTCCTTCTATCTTCCTTCCAATCCTGCTTGCTTGATGAATACTTCCCGACCATTTTAGTTTATCTTTGAGGAAGTCTCTTGCTAGAGTGTCCGTCCTCTCGTTTTCCCCAAAGTCCCTCAGCCCTTTAATGATGATATTTGTAGCCTTGCTTTGCTTATCATGTTCTTCCTTTATCTGTATTCTGATTTGTTTCTCAATGATTTCTCTTTGTTTATTTGATGACCCACTTACAACCTATGACCATGATTTCGCCTCTTCTATCCGATCTTTTAGCTGATTTTCTTTAACTTCCAAGTCAGCTAACGCTACCTGGATTCCCTATAATTGTACTGTTTCTTCTTCTTCTTTTTATCTCTTCTGATTTCCCAAATCCGGACATCCTCAACTGTTCTAGTTCTTGTTTCATGTTAGCCACTTCTTGCTATCCCATTTCTATTTTACCCTGGATGCTTGAGATTTGTTCCTTAAGAGTTTTATTTTCTCCCTCTTATTTGCTCTTGAACTCAACAATTTCATTTACTTTGTTGCCTTCATACCATCTTTTCTCTTCTAAAATTTCGAGTTTCCTTTTCATGTTCATAAGTTCTTTAACGTATAGTTCAGATGACCACATTAATGGAGTTGATGTGGGACTGTATAGATCCTTGTTGTCATGGTAATCTGCTTTACTGCCCTCTATGTTTGTCACAGAAACATCTGATTTGTTCAAAATTGCTTCCAGATCCTTAAAATTTTCTATTTGCCTTATTGGATAAGCTGTTCATTTTTTGTAGGATCATTGCCAGTTTCTTCTTATGTGGTTGCCTTAGCTTGCGGATCTGCCTACGCTTTAAAATCCCCTTGTACTGCTTTGCGTTTACGAAGACCAGTCTTTATTCTATGTTGCCTACATCCTTCTGCAAGAAATCTGCCATAAAAGAGCACCATGCTCTTGCTAAATCATCCACTGTTACTGTAGGTTGGTGAAGAGAAGATCCACTGGCAAACTGAGGGTTATGTTTCGACCCGAACTGAAAACCTCTTGATGGACATGGTTTAGCGATGGTAATGGTTATGGACCATTCAGCTGATATTGTGAACCCCCAATGTATCATGTCCCCTTCCCAGTAAATGTATAGTTTGCAGACTTGTTTCCTGTATAAGTGAGCAGTGGTGTTTGTGCTCCCCTTTCTCTGGGGGTCTGACCCACCAAAGCTAAACTGTCTTCCATTCGCTCCATAATAACTCCCCTATTTGTTTTGCTCGGTTTTTTGACAGTTTTGTTTTTCCCACCCTTGATTTGTACCATTTCAAGGTAAATAGACAAAGCATAAATGAGAAACAAGGAAAGGGAAAAGAGGGAAAACACTGGTGGCACCTTATCTTGTCGGGTAGTGGCTTCCTGTTGACTGTTTAGATATTCACTGAGACTGAGACTGAGACTGGGCCCCTCTCCACACCAAAATGCTGTCGGGAATGCCGCTTCTCGTGGAAAGCCCTTCCTTGTCCCCTGCGACTCCTATCTCCTTGTCACGATGTTCCCTGGTCCCCCCTTGCTGCTCGCTGCCCTGGAAGGGACTTGATGTTCCTAAGCGGGACTAATTATTTTTCAAGACAAAAACTGAGCCACTTTTCATACCCAGAGTTGCAAGAAAATTCCTCAGCCATTGGGTTTATCCTCAGCCATTGGGAAGAAATTACCCAGCAGCACGGGAGCAGGATAAGCAGTTGGCACCCAATTCACTTCATTTTCGATGATTTTTTGGGGGAATTCGGTAAGCTTAATATGTTTAGATATTTCTGTTGTATCATGCATGCATCTCCATCCGAAATAATACCAAAAAATAAATAAATATGAAAAAAAATCCCATATTCTTGTGGCGAGCGTATTACAGAGCATAAGTTCAAACCTTGAATAAGTCTCGTTTCACTTAATATCTATTTAAAAGATAGTTAAGAATGAGCATCCACGTAAACTAGGAAGAGTGTTGTTGATATTACAGCAATAACTTGAACATTCAAACTTGCCTACCTGGAATTACAGATCAAAACATCAAAGATCAAAGATCAAAGCCCTGCCAGGAATTGTTTACATTTTAACCAAGCAGCTCAACATCATAAGAAAAACCTAAGAATACACGAGCATGCAGTAGTAGGAGTGGGAAAGCACTGAACCTTCGAGTGACAGTGATAGTACCATCCCAATCCCCAAGATAGACTGACGTCACTAGGTCCAACTCCAAGAGCACTTGTGCTCACCTGCATTCTTCCTTCCTTGACGATACCAGCGGCCACTACAAAGCCTAATTTCGAAAATTACATTATATAGCTTCCATCTTGTCAACAACAGATCATCAATAAAGTTGAAGTTAAGTAATGTAACAGCTACTACTACACGTTGATTCCCATTGGTTTGTTCCACACACTCCCTCTCGAGCACGCCAATGCCAGAAAGAGCCCTCGTGTACGGTGATGATATTTCCAACGAATTGGTATCGCGATTGTCGTGTATGGAAAGAAAAAACAAAATGGACAATATTTCTACGAAAATCTAAATAAAAAATTTGGTAATAGGTATCTCCGTGTCAAAGTTTTTAGAGTACAGTTCCTCCATGTTAATTGGTCTTGGTATTAGGGTCTTCCAGTGGTCAAAAACCTTCAAAAATTCAAAAACAGATTTTGGATTTTTTGCATTATACAATTTCCTCGAAAATGAGTGTTTTGATAACCATATACAACACTAAACAGAATACACATTGATATTTTACTTCCCAATGGAATGAAGGAACTCATTTTTCAAATGTGGTCATTCATATTTTACTTCCCAATGGAACGAAGTAACTCCCAACATAAGTGGGATGTAATTTTATTTATATTAATTTTTAGATAGTTTTAAATTTAGATTTATAATCATTAAAGGAATGAAAAAAATTTAATTTCAATTTTATTTTTTTAAGCAAAATATTGAGCGTAGGTTTATATTGATTTGATTATTTTAATTATTGATTCTTAAGAGTTTAGGATAGATTTAAATATGTGTTATTTCATTTTTTATATTTTATTATGTCTCGGACAAGGGGATATATATGAATTGTTCAAGGTGGTTATTTGGACATATTTTTTTAGCTTCTTAAATGTCTATTTTTAAGGTTATTATTGGTATGATGGAGATGATGTTGCCTTGAGTTCCTGTGCCCCAAGACCCGGCGGCGTTGCTGATATCAGCAATACTATAATGATCATCGTAAACAATAGCACTATGAAACACTTACTCAATTAATTCTTAAACCTAGCAAAAGTAATGTAATCGAGAAATATTAGTCTTGGGCAGTGCTTGCCTTGGTTAAATATCAATGACATTAGCAATAATAATGGTGGGTAGTTGTGTCTAGCGGGTGTAGTTAATTGTCTGCACTGGTATTAATGGAGAAGAATGTCACATGTCACGTGGTTATGTGTGTCACTCATACTTCAACCCTAACTCTCTCTCATTGCTCTTGACTCTTGGACTAAGAAGCTTGTGTTGAATTTTTGAGACACTTGCATGAAGGTCACGCGACAGTCCTTTAAGAACAGCTAAGAGTCCAACAGTTATAGGAAATACCGGATGCAAGCTCTCGCCATCAAAACTTTAGTGCATCCCTCCGATTTTTTTTTTTCTTTGGCAACACGGCCTCCTCTCATGATCCCTCCGTGTAATAATAATAATCCATCTTAATATAAGGAAGTGCAATTAGAAAAATCAAAATTCCTTAAAAAAAGCTAGTTACCAGAAAAATTTAAAACATAAAACTTCTACTTCAATACAACTCCTTTTGGAATGGTCATTTGACAGTGTCCACTAATTATTTAGGCCTTTAATTGAATGGCTTCGCACTTGCACTGTATCAGCATTTTGCAGTATGTTTTTGGATAAGTCTCATAGATACCCAGCTTGTCAACTATTTTAACACGGAAACTTTCCTGATGTAGTTTCGTCTTATATTTTAAAATGGCAATTAGATATGGGAAGCGCCCTGGAAACTATGTGCGGCCAAGCTTATGAAGCTAAGCAATACAACATGCTGGGAGTATATATGCAACGCTCGTGGATTGTGCTCTTTCTTGTTGCAATCTTCCTCTTACGAATCTATATTTTCCAAAATGATGATGGGTTAGCTAGATGATGTTGTTGAACTATCTGGATCAGTTTCAATCTCGTTCATTCCTCAACACTTTGCATTTGTATTTAAGTTCCATATTTAGAGATTCCTACAGTCGCAGTTGAAAAACATGGTAGTTGCCTGGCTTTTTGCAGCTTCATTGGTGCTTCATATTGCCCTAAGCTAGTTGTTTATCATTAAATTGAAATTGGGACTTAGCATAACAGTGATTACATTGGATTTAGAGTGGTGGGTGCCCGCAATTGGCCAATTTCTTTATGATGCTTGTGGAGGTTGTCCCGATACATGGACTGGTTTGTCAATAAATACCTTCAAAGACTTGTGTCCTTTTCTCAAGCTATCCGCCGCATCCGGTATTATGTTATGGTGTGTTAAACACAACTCGATTTTCAAAGGATTTTATTTCAATTGATTCTAATTTCAGAATAAAGGGAGTTGACATTATTTCTCCTTTCTTTAGTTTAGAGAATTGGTATTACATAATGTAGGTACTCCTGACACGGAATCTCCCAAATCCGCAAGTTGCAGTGGATTCCCTTTCTATCTCGTAAGACCTATCTTCGGTGTTTCGGTTTTTTAACAATGCAAGATAATTTAATTAATATTTTAATATTTTGATACGTGACCTTCATTCCTTTCAGCATGAAATCAATGGCTGGGAGATGATGATACCATTTAGATTTTTTTGTTGTAGTTGGGTATGTTCAATGTACTAGTAATTTGGATGGTACTTAATGTCATTGTTTTGAATGTGCAATTGTTTTCTTATGTCTTTCATAATATTTTCTATTTAGTCTTGGTTGTAATTTAAATGTGCAAGTGATTCATTCAATCTCTCTTAATATTTTCTATTTAGACTTGGTTGTATTTTGAAGTTGATGAATGCAGCGTGAGGGTTGCCAATAAGTTAAGAGGTGGAAAGGGCAAAGGAGCTAAATTTGCAATAGTTGTTTCCACAACTACTTCAGGTGCAATGGGTGTTGTGTTTTGTGTTCTCATTGTTATATTCCGCCAGGATTTTGCTCTATTGTTCACAAGTAGTTCAATTGTTAAAGATGATGTTTCTCTATTGGCGATTTTGTTGGCGTTTACTATTCTCTTCAATAGTGTCCAGCCGGTACTTTCCGGCAATGCATTTGATTCCCTCATTGATTTTGCTAAACTTTCATAATAACTTAAATTTGCTTTTCCATTATAGGCGTACTTTCAGGCAATTCTTTTGATTCCCTGGTTGATTTGCGAAACTTTCATAATAACTTAAATTTGCTTTTCCATTATAAGCATACTTTCAGGCAATTCTTTTGATTCCCTTGTTGATTTTGCTAAACTTTCATAGTAACTTAAATCTGTTTTTCCATTATAGGCATGCTTTTCTAATTAGAACCGTATCTCACTTGATATTTGATGATAGGTTTTTAAACTAAATTTCCACTTTTTATTGTATCTGCATTTAACATAGCACAAGAACTATATTTAACATAGTATGCATTGAAAAGTTTTAGAAAATTCAAGAAAAGTGTAAGGAAGTTCAAACCATGTTTGGAATAAGAGTACAAAACATTGTGGCCGAGGTAAATCTGAGTGGCTTAACAGAAATTTTCAAGATAATTTTTTTTCTTACAAGTTTAAGATAGAAATTGTTTACATCTTTTTGGATCTTCTTTAGGTTAAAAGGTGAAAAGTATTTGGCCAGTCTGATCACCTGAAACACTATACAGATACATGATAGCACCAAAGATGTCCCATTAAGATGTTATGCCATTATAGTTATCAACATAAATCCATTTAAACTTCGACCTCTTAAAGTTCAGTTTAAAATATGATTAGAAAGGGTCATATGCAACTTGTGAGTATTTAAAAGTTCTTAGGTTAAAGAATGAAAACTTCAAATTTTTCTTTGATTGAGATTGGGATAAGCATACCTGCAAAAAAATGGCATTACAATGATTTCATAAAGGGATTATGAGAACATAGTTCTTATTTCATGGCACTTTTCAATCTTATTGTTTTTCTTTCATGGAACTTTCAATCTTACATTTAAGAGAGAGCCAATATTTTTTGCTAAATCGATTTCCTTTCTTGGCATTTTCCAATCCTTGACTAATTTTCCTATGCATGACTGAATAAGTATATGCATGGCTGAATAAGTAAAGTTGTTTAATGGTGAAAAAGTTTAATGTATGGATCTTTTCGATTATATTTTCCTTGAAGTTTATTAAAGTCATTTAAATGATAGATTCAAAGGCTTTGAGCATTGGTTGATTTAGTTTTGAAAGAAACCTTTCTATAATTTGTATATGAATATGCAAAATACCTCCCATTATTCATTTGTATACTGACTATATGCAAAATACCTACCATTATTCCTAGTCAAAAATTGGTGAAAGTATTTCTGCAAGGATAGTTTTTTTTTTTCAAAAACGGGTATGTTTATAAATTAGAGCTCGGCAATGAAGTCGCTGAAAATTACAAATTGGTTTGGAAATCCAGTACTTAGACTACTACCTCCAAATTTAAGAGTCACTCCAGTTAACCCAAAATCATGCTAAGGAGGTATATCAGTACTTATTAACTTATTAACATATAATTCATTTCTACCCGCAGTCATGGATTTATTAGCAGCATGATTCGTCGGAGCATTTAGCTCACGAAGGATATGAAAAAATTCAATTTGCCTAAAAGACTTAGATATGGATTTGATTCTATTAATAATTCTAACTAATCTTAAATTCCTAAAATAGCTTTCCCCATTCATTGCTTGAATTATTATCCGGGAATCTCCAAGGACCATGACTTCACCCACTCCTTTGTCCTTCAGCTGCTTGAGACCTTACCAGAGTCCATATGCTTCAGCCATATTATTGGAATCCTGCCCTATATTCCAATAGTATTCTAAATCATTTTTTTCCTTCCGGGAAAATAACGACCCCTCCACCTCTCGCTCTTCCTGGATTTCCCTTGGAAGCTCCATCAAAAAAAGTTTGAAAATCTTTCTTTCTTTCAGCCAATTCTCAAACTGGGTTTCGTCAATCCTAATTTCCCAATTCTCCAACTGTTTTGTGGCCAAGGAAATTTCAGCAAAGAGGTTGAAGTTTTGAATCAAATTACTTTCTTTATATGTCAATTTAGCTTTGTTGTTAGGAATCTTCAGAACACTTACAATCTCACCCATTAGACTATTTACCTTGGTTGCTATTTTCCACGCTGGTTGAGCTGTATCTTGAAATATTCTTTGATTACGCTTAATCCAAATGCACCAGCAGATGACTTTTGGGATCTTCATCCAACAAAATATGAGCCCTTTTTTTCTGATGCAATTCTCCTTTATACATTTTGTCCCAATTGAGGAAACCTAACTGAATATTGCTTGACATATGTATCTCGATCTCCCAAGGCTTCATTATTTCATTCCAAACAGAGATGGCATAGGGGCAGTCCAAAAAAATGTGTTGAATATTTTCATTGGCTACTGAGCGCAGAGAGCATCTAAAAGGACCTGTGAATGCTCTCTTCATCAGGTTGTCACCGGTGATGATTTTACCGTGCATCAAAGTCCAGGAAAACATATCCAATTTGGGTAACCTTCTATACTCCCAGATATTTTTCCAGATTGTTGGGTCGTTTGGCACATTCGGGACAGCAGCAAAGTGCTTATAACCTTCAGTCGTGGTATACCTACCAGAGGTGCCTCCCCATCCATGCCGGTCATTTTGTCTTCTGGATATCGGTGTTGATCCTATTAAATACTGAAGCAACTGATTTTTATCATCTTGGAGATTTGCAGGGCATTCAGGAATTTGCCAGTCGTCCCATTTATTTGGTGGTTCAATCTCCCATGCAGAGATGTCCCAAATCGATTTAAGTCCCTACGAGTCCAACCATAGTTTTAGTCTTGGGAGAACAGGAGGAGAGTTCCCAAGAATAGAATTCTGCCAAATGTTAATCAACTTACCATTACTAAGTGTCTAATTCAACTCTTCCTTGAGTTTAGCCAGCGTCTTCCTACAAAGGGAAAAGATAGGGGAGACATGGTTGTTTTCTTGTTCATTATCAAGGCATCAAAACCTCGTGCCTGAGAAGTATTTGCTCTTAATAACTTGAATACACCAGAATGGCTTGGAGTCAACTATACTCCATAGCAATTTAGCTCCCATAGCCATTGAGTTTTCAAGTCTCTGATTGTAGTCCTCCTTCCATCCTAGGTAATTTGATATTCTTCCAGCTGATCAGAGCAAACTTTTTCCCACCACCATTGTTCCCTCCTTGCTAGAGGAAGTATCTCAATAGGCCTTCAATCATTGCAATCATTTTGGAGGGGGCTAGTAGTAGAGAGCATTGATATAGAAGATAATTGTTCAGTATAGCTTTTTCAAAACTAGCTTCCCTGCCATATTTAACCAGGCTGCTCCCCACCCAAGTATTTTCTTTTTAATTTTTTTAACAAGAGGGTTCCAGGCCGAGCTTTTGGGTTTGGACTTGAATATTGGAACCCCTAGATATTTAAAGGAGTCCTAACTAGTCACTCCTTCAATGTCCAGAACCCAGGAAATTCCATACATCTCCCTTGGATTGATATTCCAACTATAGATATAACTCTTCTGGAGGTTAATTTTGCTTCCTGAGGCTTGGCAATAGCGGTCCAGATCGTTCTTGAATCTTCTTGCTATAATATGACTGGCTCCTCCAAGCAAGATTGTATCATCCGCAAACTGCACGTGATTGATATCTTTCGTACCCCGAGCCATCCTTATGCCCGGTAGATCTTGATCCCTCCTGGCTTGCTCCAACTGGGAGCTAAGCACCAAGGCTTGGATTGCATAGAGCAGTGGGGAGAGTGGGCATCCTTGTCTTAGACCTCTTGAAGCTTGAAAAAAGTGGGTTGCTCTTCCATTGATAAGCAGGGTGATCCAAGGTTTACTAATGTAGGCCTTGACCCATCTTACGAAATTTGGGTCAAAACCGAATCTCAACATGACTTGATAAAGAAAAGAGTGGTAGACTCTGTCAAAATCATTTGCTAAATCAATTTTCACCACCATTCATTTTTCACCATTCTTCAGGCTTGAGTGGATTGCCTCTTGGACTAGTATGATATTGTCCCAAATTTTTCTGCCTTTTATAAATCCTCCTTGGTTTTCCGGGATGAGATAAGGTAGAATGGTTTTTAACCTTCTGGCCATAATTTTAGTGATAATTTTATATCCTATGTTACATAAGGACATTAGCTGAAATCTATCAAAGGAAGTGGCATCCTTCTCTTTGGGTATGAGAGCCAAGAAAGCTGAGTTTGTGCTGCCTCTGATTTTATCACATCTCTGTGATTTGCTTATCATTTTAAATAAATCTTTTTTAATGATTCCCTAGCACGCTTTGATAAAGTTAACATTAAACCCATCTGGGACAGGTGCCCTGTCATCCTCCATATCATCAACGACCTCCTTGATCTCCTCCATTGTGACTAGCGGGTTCATTCTACTATTATCTTTACTCTTAATAGACTCTGGAATTAGCTCCAAGAGATCGATATCAACGATGGTAGGTTGGCTTGTGTACAACTCGCTGAAATACCTGGAGGCTTCCACTTTGATGGCTTCAAAATCTTGGATAACATAGTCGTGAGCCTGGATCTCTTGTACATTTTTGAAATTCTTTCTAGATTTAGCTTGTTTATGAAAATAACTTGTATTCCGAACTCCATCCTTGAGCCAGCGACATCTTGCTTTCTGTCTCCACCATTCAGCTTCTTGCCTGCAAGCCACGTGAAGCTCACTTTGCAATTTTATTTCTTTTTTAATATCTTCTTTATTAATGATTTTCGTTTCCATTTCAGACTGGTGGATGTCCAACGCTAGCATTGCTTGAACTTTCTTTTGATTTGGAGAGTCTATCGATTTTGCCCAGGCCTTTAGAGCCTTTTTCAATCTTCTTATTTTCTCTTCCCAAATGAAGAAGGGTGAGCCAGAGATTGAGACTGACCATACATTAGTCACAATCCCCAGGAAATCCTTATGATCGACCCATAGAGGGATGAATCTAAAAGGAATCAGTCCAAGATTTTTGTCATTCCTCATCTCAAGCAAAATTGGTTTATGATCAGAGCCCCCGTAAGGCAGGATTTTGGATGAAGAGTTCAGACCCAGCAGTAGGAAGGAATCTTGTACTAGGAACTGAACCAAACTGGTTG
Organism: Pseudotsuga menziesii; assembly: GCA_001517045.1. Lineage (NCBI taxonomy): Eukaryota > Viridiplantae > Streptophyta > Pinopsida > Pinales > Pinaceae > Pseudotsuga > Pseudotsuga menziesii. Next base: position 217,732 of record LPNX011157315.1, read on the forward strand.
CTATATTCCCAGGGCCAAGCCTCTTATTGCTCCATGTAAACTTTCCTTTGGATGGGATAACATATGAGAGATCCCAGTCCAAGATGATCTCATCAACAAGTTCTCTAATGGGATCTCTGACCAGAGATCCCCCTCTTTTTTCATCTTCGTTTAGACTAATGTTAAGATCTCCAGCAAGGATGACATTACCCTGCAGGTTACTCCTTTCATCTCGGAGGAGATTCCAGCATATGTTTTTTGTTCAGCGTAAGAATTGGGAGCATAAATATTAAAAATTCTTACCAGGGTTTTGTTTTCTTTTTGCAGAAGTACGGTGAGGATCCAGTGTGAGCTATATTTGATGTCAGCAACTTCAAATTTTTGCTCATCCCACAAGGTTCCAATGCCTCCAGAGGCTCCCCTTGAGCTGATTGCGGCACTTCCTCCTTTCTTCCAGAATTTTGCACTAACCTGGAGAAATGCATCTTTCTCCATCTTGGTCTCCTGGATCAGTAAGATGTCTGGCTGAGCTAAAGATATTAGATTTTTCATAGCTTCTTTCTTGATTTTGCTGCCAAGACCCCTGCAATTCCAAGAGAGAACCTTCATTATTTACTTTTGGTAGTCGAGGGCATCCCTCTCTGGGATGCCCCTTGCTGACGGGTGTTTCTAGTATTTTTTAGCAGCTTTTCCAAAGTTAACTGGGATCCTTGCAATTTGTCCTTATAGGTGGCTTGCTCCCTCACTTCTTTTTTCGATCTCCTTCCTTTAGTTTTTTTCTTTCTTGGAGTAGTCATCTCAATCCCCCCTTCTTCCTCTTCTTCTTCTTCCGAGTCGGATTCTTCCTTTGACTTCTCCTGATTTTCTCCTTCTTTTATCACCTCTGCTCCTACATCTGAGAGGATCAGGATGGTGAATTCTTTCTCAGATTGTTTCGATATGCCTGCTTCTGGATCCTTGGTCTCTTCATTGTTGGATTTCTCTTCTGAGGCATTGATTTCTTCTCTTGATTCATTGGTTTTGTTCGTTTCTTGACTTCCTTTTACATGGATTATTATTGGTTCTTTATTCCTCCCACCTTTCCTCTACATTAATCCACTATTGGTTTTGGTCTTGTTCTTTTTCACCAGTTGCCATCCTTCCTCTTTGTCTTGTTGGAGCTCTAGCTTTTGGGGTTAATTTTGGATGAAATGCCTGTATTCACGACATCCTCTGCATTTGAAAGGTATCTGCACATAATCAAGTTTTTGGAAGTGATACCAATTCTTCACAGTTAGTTTTAAGGCTTCAAGATCGACCTCCACGCAAATGCGAGCGCAAGCATATTGGTCTTTGGGGCTTGCCATGTCAATGTATTTCCCTAGGGCATTCTCGATTGCTTGAAGAGGTTTTGGGTTCTAGCAGTGCATAGGTAGGTTTGGAAGCCTAACCCAAACAGGAACAGGTTTGGGGGTTTCAGCCTCGGGATCAAAATTCGGGGTCCATCGTTCATGTAGAGGCCTTATGGCCCCATGAAGTAGGGACCGTTTCTGAATATGAGATCTTTGTCTTCCTTGGATTCAAAATCAAATAGGAAATATCCTCAGCCAACTTAGTAGGAAGCTACATTTTTTGATAATAGGGGTCTCAAGTTCCTTTGTACCCAACTCTCAGTGTTTTTTGGTGAGGGCTAGAGCCCTGTAAATTGCCCAATCAAAGCCCAATCTGCCAACGAGAGAGAAACTTGGATAGTGTCCTCCGAGGAAAGAGCAACTTCCGGCACATCTTCAATTCGTTTGAAAATTTTTGGAGGAGCTCCTTTAGCAGATCTCTTGCTATGAGACAAGATTAGCATTTCAAATGCATTCGAGTGAGAACCTGAAGGAGGTTTTCCACCCATCACCGTCAACAGAGAAAACTCACACTGCACGCCACCTTTAAGAGAACACTGATCCAATATACAGATCCAGATCACGACCTAAATCCTACTCAACAAGAGAAGCCATATCATATCCCATACAATTCCTTGAAGCTTGCTCCAAGATTCACCTGCAAGGGAAGCATGTAGACCGCTTGAGACAAAGCTCAACCTTCCAGAGATCAAGATCCCCTGATAGACAGAGCCAAGCTCAATGCAATAAGAGTTTGCATGCACGGATAGTAACATGCAAATGATGCATGAGTTCAGCTTGCAGAGATCGAGACGATTTGGACCAGCCAAAAGGGCCTGCACCAATCAGACAAGGCTGAGCACGAGCTGCTCTCCTCTCCTATGATCCGATTTTGTCAGTCCTCCTACATGAAAAAATCCTGCGAGGATAGTTAGTGATCTGAATTCTCCAAATTTACTATAATTCTTAATGTGTATATATAGTTTTTAGATCATGTTTAAATAAAAAAAGGTATTGTATGACATATTGGATTCGCCATATTTACTAAATTTCCCAATATGTACATACAGTTTTGTAGTTTATGCTTAAATAAAAAAGGTATTGCAGGATAGATTGAGTGCAGTGTGCTTTACAATCTTATTTTAAACAGGCTTGTCATTTCATTATTATTTTTCGCCTATATTACTTTTGGAGAACTGTAGAGATACTATGTCCATGTATGTCATAGTTTTTATATGTATGATACTGATGAGATCGATTGAGGTTTTTTTAACTATCTATTGAATAAACAAAATTGCCAACAACTATTTAACATTTTTTTGATGGTTTATTTATTTTTATCAGTCATAAGTTGAGTGGATGTGTTGGTTTTACTTTCTAGTAAGATTTAGTTTCATTGATATAATACTATTTAAAATTAACATTGTTATTCAATACTCTTAGGTACAAGATTAAATTATTATTATTTCAAAGAACTCAATGGTAGATGTGATGGATATGAATATTAGGTTTACAACTTTTTTGAAGTTATGAATTGTTATTATCACTATATTGGAATTTTTATCTAAACGAATTTGATTTGGTTGGGTTCAACTATAACTTGATATTACGTCTACATTTTCATAATAGTGGAAAAGGTTTAGCGTAGACAAATTATATTCCCAAGAGACGTTATGAAATTCTTAGGCTTCTTTCAACTGGTAGCTTTGGATATTATTCCAAATAAATACCATTGCTAATTGAGTGCATCATATTCTTTTACATAAGATTAGTTTGTGTCACAATTGAAAGAGAACACCATTATGCTTTTGGAATCATCCCTCGAGAAACCAAATTTATACCAAGAATCCACTCATACAAAATTAAATAATCTAAATGTAGAAGGTTTATTTTTATGTTTGTCCTCTATTAAAGTGTTGAGGTACACACATAAGGTAATCTTGCTTCCTACAAAAGATACTAACAAAAAAAAAGGCATTTTCAATTTGAAAGATAATAACCAGAAAAAGGCATTTTCAATTTTGAATGTGTTTAATAGGTTTTAAGGGAAAAAAAACATCAAATAGACAGATTAAATATGAATTCCAAATATATCTTACCTGCTCATATGGAGGATCTTACTGTGTAGGTATCAACCTTAATAAAATGTATCGTCATTGGAAGCTTCTCTATTATAAAGAATTCATTTAAATATAAAAATTGATTATACATTCGTCTGATAATGCAACCATAACAACAAATGTGTCATTAATTAGTGGGTAGTGTTTAGTGATAAATAAAGCACTCCTTTAGATAGTGAGAAATGATATGTTTTTAGATATTAATGTTTTCGGTAAATTTGAATATTAAAAAAAAAGTAACAAGCTTTATTGAAAACTTTGAGAATCCGAAAATATTAGCCCATCTTTATCCCTTTTTAACTTATCTTCAAATAAGAAATATAGAGGTTCCTTCTTTAGCCAATCTTTTAAGCCAATATAAAGAAGTTAAAAGATATAAGTGTGTGATAAGTGTATGCTTGTTTCCTTGAAGATGAGTGAAGGATTCACTTGCGGAGGTTTACATGTTGTTAGTGTTTGTTCGGATAATGCTTCATTGGTGGAGATTTGCATATTGAAATTGTTTGTTTTGATAAAACTGTGTATTATTTTGTTACTTATAAACTCCAAAATAAAATATTATGTGAAATCCACTTAGTTATTGTAGTCAATGGATAAACAACTATATTGTGTTGATGTATATGTAACTTCAGAATGTATTCTTCTATGTATTGTAACCCGATGTTTATTCCGGGATGTTTCTATTATGTATTTGAGTCATGTTGTCATGCCCCGATGCTCCGATCGGGAGGATTAATAATGTAAACAAGTCATGTCAAGTCATTGTTGAAGTCCCCATAGTTTCGGGGCACTTGAGTTATTATACACTAATTAAGGTGTAGGCTCGAGTAAGTAATTGTTAAGTTGGGCCGACATGATTGAGTGCACTTCAAGTAAACGAAAGAATATAAATAGAGAGTGAGACTCTCTATTTAACACACACATCATTCACTCTCACTCAAGTGTGGCGCATTAGTGAGGAAGGAAATACTGGGACTAGACAGAAGAAGTAGACTACTGCTTTGAGGCTTTTACTGTTTTGTGCTGATTCTATCTCTGAGGAAGTTGCGGGGTTTTCTCCTTTATGGTTTCCCCGAGAAAAAATATTTGTGTCTCTTGTCTCTTTTGATGTGCTTGTGTTTGATTGATGTACTTGTTATTCTCTCAGTAAAGATCCTAATATAATGCTAGCTTAATGTTGAAAAACTAACATGGTATTAGAGCTAACCTGAGAAGAAGACACTGTGCAGCTGCGGGAACTAGGGATTCCTAGTTTGTGAATCTTCCTCCACAGATTTTCAGCAAAAGTAAGGTGGAGTTACTCTCCTCCTTAGGGCGCATCTTTATGTCGAAATAGAATCCAATTCTGAGGTTTTTCAGTTTTGGACCTGTCACTAGGGTCGAAAATTAGGGATTTTTACAGAAGAGGAATTTTTCAGTGAGCCCAGGCCTGGATTGATCTCCTCCCCAAAATCGAAGTTAGGAACAAATTTGAAGGCATTTGGGTGGACAGAACTCCAGAAAAGCAAAACCCTAGTTTGCTCCTGAACCAGCTTTGCAGGATTTCAGCTCAAGTTTCAGATCCGACATCTTGAACCTGGTAAGATCTAAAAGTTTTTGTATTTCCATTTGAGGTTCTCATTTAAAGATGTCTCATCATACCAAGCTTGATGAAAAGCTTGAGGGAGCTGAAAACTTCCGAGCCTGGAAGTATATGATCTCCGTGGTCCAGGAAGAAAATGAGTTGGACTCCTACATCAATGAGGAGATTCCAGTTCCAGAGGGAGATGAGGCTAAGGCCTTGCATAAGAAGAAGATGGTTATGGCAAAGAGGATCATTACTGATTCTATTAACGATCACCTTATCCCACAGGTGTCCTCTCTCAAGACACCTAAAGCTATGTTTGATGCCCTAACCAAATTGTTTGAAGGAAAGAACATCAATCAGAAGATGACCCTGAGGAACCAATTGAAGAATGTGAAGATCCAGAATGTAGAAAATATCCAGTCCTACTTCACAAGGGTTTCTCAGATCAAGGAACAATTAGAAGCTGTTGATGAAGAAGTGGAAAATGCAGAGATTGTGATGACTACATTGAATGGCCTTCCTAGGACATGGGATGCTTTTATCCAAGGAATTTGTGCTAGAAAGAAGTTAGTAAAATTCATCAGACTATGGGAAGAATGTTCTCAAGAAGAAGCACGGATAGCAGCTCGGGAAGAGAAGATGGGAAGTGAAGACCAAGCCCTCACAGCTCACTCCAAGAAGGAAAGAAGAAAACCTCATAACTCCAAAGGTAAGAGCTCTCACTATCTATCTAGATTTAGATGTTATACATGTGATGAAAATGGACACTTTGCTAAAGATTGTCCTAAGAGAAAGAACCACTCTCATAAGAAGAAGAGCAACAAAAGAAGACATCATGCTCATGCTGCAGAGGATGATGAACCATCCAGAAATAGATCTAGATACGAAAGTGAAGATTCTTCAAGCGAGGATGAATATGTTCTGATATCAGCTCTCACAGGTAACATTACTCATGGTAGTGATGATTGGCTTATAGACAGTGGGGCTTCCAAACATATGACGGGATTCAAGGAATCTTTTGTAAGACTGTCAGAACATGAATCACCTCACAAGGTGAAACTAGGAGATGACTACCAATATCCAATAAAAGGTAGTGGGGAATCTTCATACAAGCTAGAATCTGGTAAGTCTCGAACAATGAAAGAAGTATTATTTGTTCCAGGACTCAAGAAGAACCTTCTATCCATTTCAGCATTAGATGCAAAAGGAATGCGGGTTGCATTCATAGATGGTCAAGTCATCATGTGGCCAAAAGGAAAGACTATCGATGATGCGGTAGTGATTGGAGAACAAGAAGGAGGCTTGTACAAATTGAAGGGCCATCCAGAACAAGCCTTTATCCATGACACAGTAGAGCCAAATGAGCTTTGGCATAGAAGACTTGCACATGTACATTACAAAGCACTACCTATTGCAAGTAAAGCTATTGAAGGTCTTCCATAAATTCAAGCAAAACATGATGGGGTCTGCAAAGGATGCGCGAAAGGAAAGAATACAAAGAAGACATTTCCAAACAGCGAAAGCAAAGCCAAAAGTATTATAGAAATCATTCACTCCAATGTATGCGGTCCTATGTCATCAAACTCACTTAGAGGGTATGCATACTATGTTTCTTTTATTGATGATTTTTCTAGAAAGACATGGATTTACTTTATGAAGAATAAAGATGAAGTATTCAACAAGTTCAAGGAATTCAAAGCCTTGATCGAAAACCATACTGAGAAGAAGATAAAGACCATTCGATCAGATAATGGTGGAGAATTCACTTCGAATGAATTCAAAGAGCTATGCAAAGAATCAGGGATTAAGAGGGAGTTATCTACTCCTTATAATCGACAACAAAATGGGTTTGCAGAACAGAAGAACATAACTATCATGGAAGCCGCAAGAGCTATGCTTCATGATCAAGATCTACCTATGCATCTTTGGGCTGAAGCTTCCAGAACAACGATGTATGTGCAGAACCGTACTCCACATAGAGTACTCGAGAACAAGACTCCTGAAGAAGTCTTCTCCGGCAAGAAACCAGAAGTCAGCCATCTCAGAATATTCGGCTGTCCCGTGTACATACACATTCCAAAAGAGAAGAGAACAAAATTAGATCCTTTAGGAAAGAAGGGCATATTTGTGGGATACTCTGAAAGCTTGAAGGCTTACATAATCTACTTTCCAGGATACAAGAAGATTGACATCAACAGGGATGTGACATTTGATGAAGGCACAACTTACAACAAATCCAGGAAGAGACCTGCTGAAGAACCTGAAGAAGCGAAAGCAAAAGTACCCAGAATTCATGATACAATCATGGACAACGAAGCTCAAGAAGAATATTGAGAGTTGAAGGAACCACAAAGACCTGTAGATCCACCTCTGGAGAAGAATTCTCATAAGAGGAAACCTGCTTGGGTACGTGAACTTATTCAAGGTGCGGAAAGATATGGGGCTCCAGAAGAGAATCACAGAGAAAGGAAAAGAACTAGATCAAATTCCGGGTATGTAGCTTTACTATGTGATTTCATTGATAAAGAACCTTCCAGTTATGAAGAGGCAGCAAAATAGAAAGAATGGAAGGATGCTATGATCGAAGAATATCAATCAATCATGAAGAATGATGTTTGGGATGTTGTCCCAAGACCAAAAAGGGAAGTCAGTTGTCACTTCCAAATGGATCTACAAGATCAAGCATGTTGCAGACGGTAGCATTGAAAAGTATAAGGCAAGATTTGTAGCTCGAGGATTCTCTCAGAAAGAGGGAATAGACTATGAAGAGACCTTTGCACCTGTATCCAGATACACTTCCATCAGATCAGTACTTGCTCTGGCTGCAGTGACGAAGTGGAAGATACACCAGATGGATGTCAAGACGGCCTTCTTGAATGGTGTAGTAGAAGAGGAAGTGTATGTAGAACAGCCACTCGGTTTTGAGACACATGACAGAGAGTCTCATGTATGCAGACTGAAGAAAGCCCTGTATGGTTTGAAACAGGCACCCAGGACCTGGTACGGCAGGATTGATAGCTTTCTATCCAATTTGGTCTTTACCAAGAGTAAAGCAGATTCCAACCTTTACTACAAGGTTGAAGATGGCAACCCGGTGATGCTCCTACTATATGTAGATGATCTATTTGTGACAGGCACAGATGGGTTGATTTCTGATACAAAGAGAAAGCTTGCTGCTGAGTACGAGATGAAGGACTTGGGGATGATGCATTACTTTCTAGGTATGGAGGTGTGGCAGAGTACAGATGGAATCTTCCTTGGACAAGGGAAGTATGCAGTAGAGATCCTGAAGAGATTTGGGATGATGGACTGCAAGACTATGGCCACACCTATGGCATCGAACCTGAAGCTATTGAGTGATGCTTCATCAGAGTCGGTTGATGCTAATATGTATCGTCAGATGATTGGGTCATTGATGTACCTGACGAACACGAGACCAGACGCTTTGCTGTGAACACCTTGAGCTTGTACTTGACAGATCCGAGAAGTGTTCACTTGACAACTGCAAAGCATATTCTGAGGTACCTTAAGGGTACAGTTGATTATGGACTCAAGTACGATGCAAATCAGAAGATTAACCTGGAGGGTTATGTTGATTTAGATTGGGCAGGCAGTTCCATCGATAGGAAGAGTACTTCAGGATGTTGCTTTAGCATGGGATCAGGTGTGATCTCTTGGTTTAGCAGGAAGCAATCCTGTGTGGCACTGAGTACAGCTGAAGCAGAGTATGTCGCAGCTTGTTCAGCTAGTTGTGAGGCAGTATGGTTGCGGAAGCTACTGTCTGATATATTTGATCTCCAGTTGGATGCTACTTGTATACATTGTGACAACCAGAGTTGTGTGAAGTTGTCAGAGAATCCAGTGTTCCATGACAAGTCGAAGCATATTGAGATCAAGTATCACTATATCATGGATATGGTGCAGAGAGGAGCAGTGAAGCTCCTGTATGTTGCAACGAAGGAACAGATAGTTGATGTATTGACGAAGCCATTGGCTACGCTGAAGTTCGAGTACTTCAGAGAGAGACTTGGTGTTCTCCAAATCGAGGCTTCCTCCCAGAGAAAGTGATGAGACCCATAGCCATTCTGACATGGTGAGAGGATTGGTTCCTTCCATGGTCAGATGTAAGGGCTGAGCCATTCTATCATGGTGATAGGGTTGCTCCCTTCCATGTCAAATATGAGTGTTGGCCATTCTGTCGAGTAGGACAGATGTAAGGGCAATTGCCATTCTAGGAATGGAGGCACCTAGTCAGTTACCAGGAACACTCAGTGTAGGACTGAGTAGCCATTCTGATGTGATAGAGGGATGTGTTCCCACTTGATCAGATGTAAGGGCTGAACCATTCTGTTCATGGCTAAAGGATTTAGTTCCTTCCATGTCAGATGTGAGTGTTGGCCATTCCGACGAGCAAGTCGGATGTAAGGGCAACTGCCATTCTCTAGGAGAATGGAGGCGCCTGGTCAGTTACCAGGTAGCTCAGTCGAGAACTGGGGGCCATTCTGATATGACTGCTGGGATGTGTTCTCGTAGGATCAGATGTGAGTGCAAGCCCTTCCATCACTGTGAGTAGGATGTGTTCCAACCTGGATGGATGTAAGTGCAGAGCCTTTCTGGAGCGACTGAGGGATGTGTTCCCACGTGCTCAGATATAAGTGCTGAAATCTCTCATTACTGTGAGTAGGATGTGTTCCGACCTGGATGGGAGTCTTTCATCATTGTGAGTAGGATGTGTTCCAACCTGGATGAAAGTGGGAAAATCTTCCATCACTGTGAGTAGGATGTGTTCCAACCTGGATGAAAGTGGGAAAATCTTCCATCACTGTGAGTAGGATGTGTTCCGACCTGGATGGGAGTCTTCCATCAGTGTGGTAGGATGTGTTTCCCTGGATGGTTGTGCCTTTCTGACGAGTAGGTCAAATGTAAGTGCTGAGCCTTTTCACAGATGTTAGTGATGTGATGTCCTATCATGCTGGTGAATGTGAGTGCTGGGCCTTTCTTATGTGATTATAGGATTGGTTCTTATATGATCAGATGTGAGTGTTGGTCGTGCCTTTCTGACAAGTAGGTCAGATGTAAGTGCTGGGCAAAGACCTACATGATGGGTAGGCCTACAACCAGCATGAAAAAGGGCTGGCTTTGTAGAACTTCTTGTGACGAGAAGAATCATGAGATAGCACCAGTGACGATCCAGATCGAGTGATGATCCAGATCCTGTCTAGTGATGATGATCCAGATCGAGAGATGATCCAGATCCAGTGATGATGTTCCATGATGATCCAGATCGAGAGATGATCCAGATCCGATGATGACTTGAAGCCGATGATGTCTTGAAGATGAAGATGACTTGAAGACGAGATGATCCAGCTGATACAGAGAAGAAGACCAGTGTTGAAAATTGTGTCGAAAGAATACCTTCCTAGTTAAGAGGGAGTGTTGATGTATATGTAACTTCGAAATGTATTCTTCTATGTATTGTAACCCGATGTTTATTCCGGGATGTTTCTATTATGTATTTGAGTCATGTTGTCATGCCCTGATGCTCCGATCGGGAGGATTAATAATGTAAACAAGTCATGTCAAGTCATTGTTGAAGTCCCCATAGTTTCGGGGCACTTGAGTTATTATACACTAATTAAGGTGTAGGCTCGAGTAAGTAATTGTTAAGTTGGGCTGACATGATTGAGTGCACTTCAAGTGAATGGAAGAATATAAATAGAGAGTGAGACTCTCTATTTAACACACACATCATTCACTCTCACTCAAGTGTGGTGCATTAGTGAGGAAGGAAATACTGGGACTAGACAGAAGAAGAAGACTATTGCTTTGAGGCTTTTACTGTTTTGTGCTAATTCTATCTCTGAGGAAGTTGCGGGGTTTTCTCCTTTATGGTTTCCCCGAGAAAAACTCTTTGTGTCTCTTGTCTCTTTTGATGTGCTTGTGTTTGATTGTTGTACTTGTTATTCTCTCAGTAAAGATCCTAATATAATGCTAGCTTAATGTTGAAAAACTAACATATTGAGAATTTATGATTTAGGTAAAATGATTAACATAAATAAAAAATCAAATAAGGTATACCTTATTGTCATCACTTCATTGTTCTCTGATTAAAGTAAAACAAAAGGAAGTTGTTCAACATGAATCCTTAAGAACAAAGGCAGGACAGAGGGAATAGATCACCAAGACACTATCTCTCAACTCCAAGTACTTAATTAATGATATTTTCACATTCATTGAAAAGTTAAAATCTCTTCCATCCATAATTGTAATAGTAGCTCTTTTTTATGTAATGATGTAAACTTTTTTATGTAATGTTGCAAACTTATATGGAAAAGAATGTCATTGTGGTTATTAACAAAGATTAATCTTTAGATAAAATGAACCAATTACAAAGACTTGGTTATTTAGAGTTAAAATTAAAATTGATGTGAAAGATGATGTCAAATTCAATAAAAAGGTCGAAATCTCTTCAAAAGAAACTCCATTCTCTCGATGTAATGATGTAAAAATACCTACATGCCATTATGACTAGAAACAAAAAAACTATTTAAAAATTCAATGAAAAATTGAAATCTCTTCAAAACCAACTCCCATTCTTGTGATGCAATGATGTAAACATACATGGATGCCATTATAACTACTAACAAAGAACTATTTAATCATGTGTCTATTAAACCAAGTGGCAGAAATATAAAAATTCATGCAAAAGGTTGTGGGGCCATATATATTTTGCAAATAGGCACCTCACAAAGTGTTTGTCAAATTGGGTTATCACAAATTTAAAAACACTTTTTCCATTCTTTCTAGAATAGAATTTTCTGATTCTAAGGAGATCAATTCCATGGGAATTATTGCACAGACTCAAATATTCCACCTGTATTGATCTGTAACTGTTAATGTATTTGTAACTTCGGAATGTATTCATCCGTATATCTTATGTATTGTACCCCGATGTTTATTCCGGGATGTGTTTGTAATGTATTTGAGTCATGTCATGCCCCGATGTTCCCATCGAGAGGTTATATAATGTAAACAAGTCATTTCAAGTCATTGTGGGTAACCCTCCTATTGGTCAAGGGTTAAAGTCCCCGCAGTTGTGGGGCCCTAGGGTTATTAGACTATCCTAGAGAAGTCAACCCTAGGTGATTCATTGTAATTCAGGGCAATAGTCCCCACGATTGTATTAAGGATAACCCTTCTTGTTGGTCGGAGGAGGCAAAGTCCCCACAAGTTGTGGTTGCACTAGGGTTATTAGACACTCCTAGAGATGTTGGCTCTAGTAAGTAATTGTTAAGTGAGGACGACATGTTGGAGTGAGTTTCAAGTGAATGAAAGAATATAAATAGAGAGTGAGCCTCTCTATTTATAAAACACACACTCACTCATTGGAGCGTATGAGTGAGAGAGAGAAGTTGCTGGGACAAGAGAGAGACTACTGCTGTCGGGAGATCATCTTTACGTTTTCGGGTTTTACTTTTGGTGCTGATTCTATCTCTGAGGAAGTTGCGGGTTTTTATCCTTTATGGTTTCCCCGAGGAAAATTCTTTGTGTCTCTTGTCTCTTGTGTTTTATTGCTGTGCATGTTATTCTCTCAGTTAAAGATCCTAAGATCATAATGCTAGCTTGAATGATAAAAATCTAACATGGTATCAGAGCTAACCTGAGAAGAAGACATTGCGCAGCTGCAGAAGCTAGGGCTTCTTACTTTTTGGGTCTTTCTCCACAATCCATCAACAAAAGTATGCTAGGCTGACTCTCCATTGAAGGGTGCATCTTTTTGTCGAATTGGAATTCAATTCCGAGCATTTTCAGTTTTCGGTGCGGGAAATTAGGGCTTTCTATAGAAGAGGAATTTTTGAGTAATCCTGGAATATGATTACTCTCCTCATCAAAATGTAAGTTTAGAGACCTATGTCAATATTTTTGGTTGGGCGAAACTCCGGGAGAGTCAAACCCTAGTTTGACCCCGAGTTGGAAAAACCCTAAATACTAAAACTGATAAGTTTTGGTAGATTAGCTATATCTTGGGATTGGAGAAGTCCCAAGAGCTTAAAATTTCACAGGCCAAAGATAACATCCTATTTTACACTTCGACCAAAATTCAGCCTCAAATTCGCTATATTCTGGGAGATATGATTCCTCCAAGTTAGGGTTCCAGCCTCTTCCAGGATTCATCCCTAAACAGGACACCTGGGGAGACTTGCTATATCTTGGGCTACAAAGGTCCAAATGAAAATTTTGAAGATGTTGCAAAAATCCCGTGGAGTTTAATTTCTGTGGTCCAAGTTTCAGACCTAGAAGATGAAATAGTGACATGTGGCAGTCTGTACAACTTCGTTATTCTGAACAGTCTTGAAACATGTCACCTTGGTAAAACGATCATAAGTCTCAATTGGTGAAACCAATTCTGATGAAACCTATGGTGTTGGAATAGGGACAGGCGAGGCTACCTCAGTGCAAATTTTTAGACATAGAGGAGCAGTAAATGATATACCATAGAAACAATATCACGCATTTCTGTAGAATAAATTGGAAAACTAGGGCTTCCTGTTCCGGGAGCTTCCCTCCACTGTTTTCAGAAAAGGAGTACATTGGACAGCTCAACTTGAAGAGATATATCTTTCTATCCAATCAGATCTAAATGATCCCAAGTTTTGAAAGTTAGGGTTTCTCTGACAAACCCTAGATCAGCCAGCTCCGGAACCAGGACGAACACCTCAAATCGGTAAGATCTAATATTTTGCTATTTTCATTTGAGGTTCTCATTTCAAAGTGATCTATCACATCAACTTGATGATAAGCTTGGTGAAGTTGACAACTTCCAAGCATGGAAGTATTTGATCTCTCTGAAGAAAATGAATTGGACACCTACATGAGTAGAGAGGTTCCAGTTCCAAAGGGAGATGAGGCTCAAAGCCTTACACAAGAAGAACTTGGTCAAGGCCAAGAAGATCATTGTTGATTCAATCACGGATCAACTTTTACCACAAGTGTCTTCCCTAAAGACACTGAAGATGTTTGACTCCTTGACCAAGCTATTTGAAGGGAAGAACGTAAATCAGAATATGACCTTAAGAAAATAGTTGAAGAATGTGAAGATCCAGAATGTAGAGACCATACAATCATACTTTACACGGGTCTCTCAAATCAAAGAACAACTTGTAGGAGTAGAAGAAGAAGTGGAGAATGCAGAAGTAGTGATAGCCACCTTGAATGGCCTCCCATGATCATGGGATTCATTCATGCGAGGAATGTGTGCTAGAAGGAAGTGATTACTTACAACAAACTCTGGGAAGAGCACACACAAGAAGAAGCTCGACTCATAATAAGAGAAAAGAAGACGAGAAGATCAAGCTCTCACCATCCAAAGAAGATCCCTCAAGCAATGAGGAATATGAAGATCTCAACTCTTAAAGAACCTCTTATTCATCTTAGCATTTGGATAAGAAACGATGCTATTATGAATGAAGAAGATGTTGAAACTGAAGGCTCAAGAAGGAGTCTACCCACGAAACAAATAAAGATAAGTATTCAATTGTCATTTCATGATATTGTTTTGTTATGCATTTGTTTATATTCAGTTGATGTATTATGCATGATAGAATGTTTGCATTAATGACAGTATACTACTAATATGCATGTGATGGGTAAGTAGCTCATGGTGCTATACAACTCTCCATTGCTACTTATCTAGAATGAAACCTCTTTGCTGACATATTGGATTAGTGCACAATCTCAATGTTGTCCTAGTAGAGATGGAAGGCATCTATAAAATTTCCGTAAGATATGGATGAATGTTGTGTTGGCTAAAATAGTTGCATGATCATATATTTATGCATAAGAATTTGCCATTATGAATATTCCTTATGAAATGTTTCTAACCATACAAATGCATTTGACTTGTAGGAAAGATCGCATACATAATTGCCTACAAGCAAAGAAGGATGAGACTTGTTCCAAAGAACAAGTAACGACAGTTCAAGATGAAGAATAATATGACGAATGCAGTGACATCATTGATGTAGAACCTTCCATCCATGAATAAGTAACCAAGAGGAAAGGGAAGACCAGTTCAAGAAGAATGATGTCTAGGATGCAGTATCGATACGTGAAGGGAAGTTCGTAGTTCCATCATGCTGTAGATGGAAACATCGTGGGATACAAGGCAAGATTTGTAGCACGAGGCTTCTCATGAAAAGAAGGCATAGAATACGAAGAGACATTTGCAGCTAGTGGGAGTTGAAACACATACATGATGAGCTTGATCAAGATCTTAACCTTTGCTACAAGATGGATACATAGAATATTAGTAGCATAGGAAGCTACTTGTCACTCTGATACATAATGTTTCAATGCATAGAGTACGGAAGATGGAGGGAGTATGATGCTTCGCTTTAGAGGGAGTGACTACAAAATATCCTGAGGTTCGACATGGTACGACAGGATGGACAGATTACTAATGACTCTAGGCTTTACTGAGAGTAAAGTGGATTCCAACCTTTGCTTCAAGGTTGAAGGCGGAAGATCAGTAATGCTCCTGTTATGTGTCGATGACTTGTTCCTGATAGAAAAGAGGAACTCATTAAATTTGCAAGAAGAAGACTTACTGCCGAGTTCGAGATAAAGGACTTGGGGATGATGCACTAAGTTCTAGGCATGGAGGTGTGGACAAGGGAACTATGCAGTAGAGATCCTGAAGAGGTTCAGGATGATGGACTGCAAGGCCATGACCACACCTATGGCATCGAACTTGAAGCTATTGAGTGTTGCTTCACCAGAGACGGTTGACGCTACAATGTATCATCAGATGATTGGTTCCTTGATGTACTTGACGAATACGAGACCAGATATTTGCTTTGATGTGAACACATTGAGACATGTTCACCTGATGGTTGCAAAGCATGCTGTGAGGTACCTGAAGGGTACAGTTGAGTATGGGCTCAAGTATGAGGCGAATCAGAAGATTAACCTGGAGGGTTATGTGGATTCATATTGGGCAGGAAATGCCATTGATAGGAAGAGCACGTCGAGGTGCTACTTCAGTATGGGATCAAGTGTGATCTCTTGTTTTGGCAGGATGGAGTCCTGCATAGCGTTGAGTATAGCTGAGTCAAAAGATGTTACCACTTGCTTTTGGGAGAGAGGAGCAATGAATCTCTAGTATGTGATGCAGATCGAGATCTCTCGGAAGAGGGAGTTCTAGCATAGTCGATGAGACAGTTTGTATGAGCATAAATCCTGGCTGAAGCTCGTAGGTTGCTCATATGTAAACAGATCTGTAGGTTGTCCTCGGATGTAATCAGTCCTGGCGAAGCTCGTAGGTCATCTTTGGATGTAATCAACCCTGACGTGATTTTATGCTAGAAATGGCCAAAGTGAAGTTTGAGTACTTCGGGGAGAAGCTTGGTGTTCTCCAGATCGAGGTTCCCTCCAAGGGGAAATTATGAGACCTAGAGCCATTTTGACATGGTGAGAGGATTGGTTCCTTCCATGGTCAGATGTAAGGGCTGAGCCATTCTGTCATGGTGAGAGGATTGGTTCCTTCCATGTCATATATGAGTGCTGGCCATTCTGATGTGACTGTAGGATTGGTTCCTACATGATCAGATATAAGGGCTATTGCCATTCTTTGAATGGAGGCACCTGGTCAGTTACCAGGAAAACTCAGTCTAGGACTGAGAGCCATTCTGATATTACTGTGAGATGTGTTCTCACATGATCAGATATGAGTGCATGGCCATTTTGATGTGATTGAGGGATGTGCTCCCACTTGATCAGATATAAGGGCTGTTTCCATTCTGTCATGGTGAGAGGATTGGTTCCTTCCATGTCAAATGTGAGTGCTGTCCATTCTGACTTAGGGTCAGATATAAGGGCTACTACCATTCTTTGAATGGAGGTACTTGGTCAGTTACCAGAAACCCTCAGTCTAGGACTGAGTGCCTTTCTGACTAGTCAAGGTCAGATGTAAGTGTTGTGCCTTTCCACAGATGATAGTAGTTGTGTACTGTCATGCTGGTGGATGTGAGTGTTATGCCTTTCTGATGAGTCAAGGTCAGATGTAAGTGTTGTGCCTTTCTGACGAGTCAAGGTTAGATGTGAGTGCTGTGCCTTTCTGACAAGTCAAGGTCAGATCTGAATGTTGAGCCTTTTCACAGATGATACTAGTTGAGTACTATCATGCTGGTGAATGTAAGGGCTGTGCCTTTCTGACATGATGTTGGATGTGTTCCTCTCATGGTCAGATGTGAGTGCTTGCCATTCTGACTTAGGGTCAGATATAGGGGCTAAAGAAGACCTACAAGGAGGCTAGGCCTACAACCAACATGAAAAAGGGCTGGCTCTATAGAAATTCCTATGACGAGAAGAATCATGAGATAGCACCTATGATGTTGACCAAGGACTATCAAAATCGAGTGATGATCTAGATCCAGTGATGATGATTCAACAGTGATGATCCAGATCGAGTAATGAGCTAGATCTAGTGATGATGATCCAGCAGTGATGATCCAGATCGAGTGATGATCTAGATCCAGTGATGATCCAGATCAAGTGATCATCCAGATCTAGTGATGATGATCCAGATCCAGTGATGATCTAGATTCAGTTATGTTGATCCAGCAGAGATGATCCAGATCGAGTGATGACCCAGATCTAGTAATGATGATCCAGATCCAGTGATGATGATCCAGATCGAGTGATGATTCAGATCCAGATGAAGATGACTCGAAGATGAAAGATGACCTGAAGATGAAGATGACTTGAAGATGATGGGAACTCGATGATGTTTCAGATGATATAGAGAAGAAGACTTGTGCTGATAAATTGTGTTGAGAGAATACCTTCCTAGTTAAGAGGGAGTGTTAATGTATTTGTAACTTCGGAATGTATTCATCTGTATATCTTATGTATTGTACCCCGATATTTATTCCATGGTGTGTATGTAATGTATTTGAGTCATGTCATGCCCCGATGTTCTGATCGGGAGGTTCTATAATGTAAACAAGTCATGTCAAGTCATTGTGGGTAACCCTTCTATTGGTCAAGGGTTAAAGTCCCTGTAGTTGTGGGGCCCTAGGGTTATTAGACTATCCTAGAGAAGTCGACCCTAGGTGAGTCATTGTAAGTCAGGGCAATAGTCCCCACCATTGTGTCAAGGATAACCCTCCTTGTTGGTCAGAGGAGGCAAAGTCCCCACAAGTTGTGGGGCACTAGGGTTATTAGACACTCCTAGAGATGTCGGCTCTAGTAAGTAATTGTTAAGTGAGGTTGACATGTTGGAGTGGGTTTCAAGTGAACAAAAGAATATAAATAAAGAGTGAGCCTCTCTATTTATAACACACACACACTCACTCATTGGAGCGCATGAGTGAGAGAGAGAAGTTGCTGGGACAAGAGAGAGATTACTGTTGTCAGGAGATCATCTTTATGTTTTCGGGTTTTACTTTTGGTGTTGATTCTATCTCTGAGGAAGTTGCGGGGTTTTCTCTTTTATGGTTTCCCCGAGGAAAATTCTTTGTGTCTCTTGTCTCTTGTGTTTTATTGTTGTGCATGTTATTCTCTCAGTTAAAGATCCTAAGATCATAATGCTAGCTTGAATGATAAAAATCTAACAGTAACATGATGGAAAAAGAATCTAACTATATGGTACATATTTTCCATACTTAAAATCATAGGCCAATAGCAACTAAATTCAATTTTATTGTTCTGGTTGTTCATTTCTGGTTTGAAATTATTTCCAAGTTAGGAGTTGGATCAGGATGGGAATATTATGTTGTGTGGATTAACATTGGCTGTTACTACGTTATTAGAGTTCCATTTGGTGTGTTGCTTGGTTGGGTATTCAATTTAGGGGTCTTGGTGAGTACAAATTCCTTTCATTTGTGCCCCAACTTTGGAGGAAAAGTCTAAGGCATTAAAGGCCTACTGTAATGATACAACACTACTAATAACAGGCCCATTTACACTGCAGGGAATATGGACATGAATGATATGTGGGATAGCAGTGCAGACTTTAATACTAGCTTATACTACATATCGTTCTGACTGAGAACTAGAGGTGAAATCGAATGAAATGGGATCATAAATCCTTGCCTTACTGAAATATATATATGAAGTAACTAATATTGTTCTTTATTGATTCAATTGCGGCTACTGAAGCTTTAAAACTTGTTAAACACATGCTCTTCTGATGATTCTACTCAAATTAGATCTTCCTAGGTGATAAATAACACTACATTTCAACCTGAATGAAGGAAGGAGATTTCTAGATCTTTTCCATAGTCATTGTTGGGTACTCAACGTTCAATGGTTTGGTTTAGGTGGCATTGCGATTTCTATTTTAAGATATCTGAAGCTGATGAGGGGTAGGTAAGAGATATTTCTTTGTGATCATGATTTGCAACCTTGCTTCTTAGGCTATGACCATTTGAATTTACATTTGAGTGTTAATAATTTATTATCTAGAAAAAAATTCAAATACTTGCTTTGATTTATTAAAAAAATTCAATCTTATCCATTAAAATATTTCATGTTTATTTCTTTTTTCTAATATTACAATAGTTCTATCAGGATTATCGAACAGTTCCTCTGAAAAAAAAATATTTTCTTGAAACTCAGTAAATTTGAAAAATAATTTTTTGGTGAGGTGATATGTCCATGTTTTCATGTTTTTAAAATAAAACAATGCAAAGGGACGCAAACTTCAGAATGAATATTAAGAAAAACATAACCTAATGGACACCAAAAATTATGTCGTTCACCTGAAAAAACATGGTATGAAATTATTTTTGTCCCATAGGATATCATCACCCTCTTTCCTTATAATCCAAAGAGTACCCCATTTCACCATAATCAAAATATTAGAATTGATTCCTGAACATTTGGTGAATCATAACTTGTTGATATTAACGCGAGTACAAGAATTTGCAGAAACGTAAGAGAGTTTGCAGAAAATGTTACATTTGAAAAATCGATTACCCCTATTTCATGACAATCAAAAGAATAGCACTGAACATCTTGTGAATCATTGATATTAACACGAATACCAACTTGCATAGACGTGGAATACTGCTCCTTTACTCTTTTTTGCTATTTTCTGGTGATTTTGTTGGATAATTATCATACTTTTTGTCCTATTAGCTGTGTATTTTGGTTGTAACGAGAGATTGAAGACATTTTTTTTTAATCTTGTTGAATTTTGTTGAAATCATAAAATTTTCAATGGAATTTTAGTTGAAAAAACCACCCATAAATAAATGCAGATGGTATAACGTTTAATTTGTTGCATCAAGAAGTTCCAATATCTTTCTCCAACCTGTTGACTCTTGTTGATTCTGGCTTCCAATCTCTCCTTATATTTTCATTATGAGGTATCACATTTGTGTCATCCGTATCTTGCACTATGCTGAGTAGTAATCAAATTTGATGAGTTTTAATTTTAAAGATATATATTCTTTTAATTATTTAAAGAGGAAAGGTGATATAAATAATTGTATTTTAATTGATAACTATAAAGTAATTAAATACTTTAAAAAATGCAAAAAAAAAATGCTTACACTAACTATTGAGCCTTGCTAGAAAGTTTATGAAGTTCTTCATGAGGCCATTGAGTTTCATAAAAAGAAGTATTGTTGTGGTACTTGAAAAGTTGGAACACCATACAATTGCATGTCAAATCATTGGCGTGGATTTTTTTGTGAAGGAAGTTTTTGTCAAATAGAGAAGATGCTCCTTTGGACCTTTTTCCCTTCTTTAGAGCGATCTTGAACCTATACCGAAATTCATCATCATTTGAACACAAACTTGGCTAGTCTTAGTTAGTATTTGAAATCTATAATCCAATAGTTAGAGCATATATTATCTTCGAAGGATCAGCGCACAAGCAATAAGAAAATATTATTTGGAGGAAGGGACATAACCTATAGTTTGAGAAACAGATTGGGTCCTGGCTCTATGGCAGATATGGATTCTATTTATACCGAAGAGGGAATTTCAATTTGGAAATTGGGCGATATCATAGAATTAGAGACAAATTATGAGTTTAGGTTATCTCACAAAACTTCTATCAAAGTGTGAATGACCAAACGTAGTTCAAGTCATTTGAACTTCGATAAGCATATCTTCCAATAAAAAAGGCTAGGATTCTTGTAGCTCACACAACTTCGAATGCATTATTATGGATAAATTTTTCCCACATATTCCAATATAGCATTTCAAATCTTCATAGTTTATAAAAAAAATTAAGTCTACTGATTTCTATGATATTTTTTTTAGATTTACGGCTTCCGATTTGAATCTTGACTATTGAATAATTTGATATTTATAGATTTTGTTCTTCTTTATGCATATGCAAGAGATTCAATACTCTATGTCTCCATCCGCTGGTTTTATTGACAGCTTCAAGTTGCTCTTTCTCCGTGAAAGCGTGCAACTGGTCAAGTGGTGTGCATAAAATACTGCTCTTTCACCATGAAAGCGTGCAGCTGGTCAGTCAGTGCGCATAATTTTATGGAACGATGCACCCAGGTAGGAAACATCGAAGCCTGCTACACTATGGGCATGGTAAGTGCGTTGATTCTTAATTCCCCTCCAGCTTTGTTTGTTCCGTCAAATTTCACTAATAAGCAAATTTACTCTCTCAAAGCCACGACTGATAGTGGAATAAACAAATAAAAGTTTGCGTTGTAGTCCATGAAATTACTTTATTTAAACGTTTACGATACCAAAGAGCCACCTTAATTTAATCCTTGTTCACTTGCAGATTCGATTCTACTATCTTGAAAACTGAGGCGGCGGAGCCTCATTGATGGCTAAGGCCTCCATTTCTTCACACGCCACAACTGTATACTCCCTCGCCATCATTCAGTTCAACAACAACAGAGGCACTAAGAAAGATGAGGTTCTCAAAGACGGGGTAGCTCTGTACGTCAGGTCAGCATTTCTCAGCCACATGGATGCCTTGAGGGAGCTCGACCACTTCCTCCAGGAGGGTTAGTGCTTCCTCGTCCAAGCCAATGTGTGGGAGTTCGCCTCAATAGTCCCCCGCCAGTTACTTCTTATCCCAACAAGATACCCGGATCCAGCCTTTCGAACCTTGGCACAAGAACATAAACAATGGAAACAGACGATAAAATCATGTCGCCGAAAGTCAGGATTTTGTTCAGGACGCAACATGCCCCCTCCTGAGCGATTCCAGTTGTAATGTCCCCGCGTCGAAGCTACATCATGTGAATAAGTTTCTGGTTGACTGGTTCAAACTTCGACTGCTGGCCTCCGGCTGTGTTTTCACCGATTCTGTGTTATGAGGCTGAAGAGTTTCAGAAGTTTATCAACAACAAACGACAAACATAGGTAAACTATGCAATTGCAAATACATTATATTCCAAAAACAATTGTTGGAGTCGAGGACATTGCCACCTCGTGGCTCTTGTATAAATATATGTATTGATTATGAAGATATTAAGTTGACTTAAATATTATTATTTTTATTGTGTACTTTACACATTTTCATATTAGACTTTGGTATATGCATCTCACTTTAATATAATAAAAAAAGGAATTTATAACTTATTCTTGATATATAAGAGTTTAAGATGGATTTAAATTTGAGTAATTTATTTTCCATTTTATATGTGAATATATATGTGTGTGTGCCCCCACCCATTAGGGTGGCATTTATCGCACACAGATGACGAGGTTAAGGCATTGAGAGCTCGCAAAGATGGCGACCATCAGCATTTACACGCTATGTCTGGAGATGACCCTGCGGTCATGTCAAACGCTGGTAGACATGGGGTCATGTTATGTCGGGACCTGGAAGGGGCACCGCTTTCTTAATTTTCCATTAATGATTTCCTGGTACTATTCTGCTATCACCTAGTTCATGGCTCTTGAGCATTCAGTCTTGTGGTCTCATCCTTTGGTAAGGGGTTTGGCTTTGATTTGCATTCCATCCACCTGGGTCGGCTCGTATACTTTTGGTCTGTATTTCTCGCAGTCTTGCTACGTTTCTGGCTCAGGCGAGCGTGTCATCTTGCCTACCAATGTTTTTCTTGGCCCTGTGATTGAGCTTCACTATTGTTTCACTATGTCTCATTAGTTTGGAACACCTCATCGAGCTAGCAGCGACTGAGGTCGCACTCAACAGGGTGCGCACCTGATGCAGGAATACGGGTATTCTAGTGGGGTTTCCATGTCGGTGCACAATTTAATTGATGAATGGGAATCTAGGTTGATGAATGAAATCTTGGCCGGAGGCATTGAAGGGGGACGCCTCATTCACTACTAGATTATCAAGAACATGATGGGATCCCTCATGGAGGAGATGGTGGGCACCTAGAACTATACTAGAAGCTCAGTCTTACAGGCCAAAACCAAGCTTCTTGAATTAGACATTGTGCTCAATAGAAGGGATGCGACAACATCATGGAAGTGAGTGGCTCTGGGACTCTGTACGCTGGGAGAAGGAGGAAGCGATAGCATCTCGGCGGCACCCTTGGTTTCAATGGACACGGGTTTGGTTCCAGCCACGCCTCATTTTTTGTCCGCTCCATTTCCAACGCCATCTACAATCACCCAGCTTCAACATAAACAAGTACGTGATCTTGAGGTTTCGGTTCGTAAAAATGACCCTCTTCCTGTTAAGCAAAATGATCCTTCGACTGAGGAAGAGTTCTATGGAGCCTGCCCGATCATTGAAGAGAACTGAGAGAATCCAGACCCTGCAACTACGACCTGCTGAAGTTATGCAGTCTGTTTGGCTCATTTCAGTTTTTTTGTTTACTCTAATAGTTTTGCTTACCTCTAGTTTATCTTCAAGTCATTGTTCTATGTATATTCCTATGAACTCTTATGCTCTGTAAATTTTGTACCAGGCCCCCATCTTCTGAATGGGTAATTGTGCATTTTTGCTAAAAACTGATACATTTTCTGCTTTTGATGAGCTAGGGTGGTAAGTTTAGACCACCCCATCTACTTGTCTAGGATGCTTTCTTCTGTACTTTTTTTGTTTCGATTGGTTAATATAATGCAGACTTACACAAAAAAGATTTTAAGTTGATTTAAATGTTATTATTTTCATTTCTTATTATATATTTTAAGTATCTTTTTCATATTGGACTTTGGAATAATCTTCTTCGCTCAACACAAAAAGGAAATTTATGACTTAAGTGAAATTTACATCTTCACCATTCAAGCTATTGCACCTCAACAAAGAGGTATGTATTATTGCATGAGAAAGATGTGTAATTATCATGAATATGCTAAGTTATGATATTATTATATTATTATTCACCAAGATATGATTTTACAATTAAATAGTAGTAGTTATTGGTATTTGTGTATCTTCTTATTCACATTTTTTCCTCTTGGCTCAATAAAAAATGAAACTTATGACTTAATTTGAACTGAAATTAGGAGACTGTGAAACTTACCTTCCTTGAACCTCAACAAAGAGGTATGTATTATTTCATGAGAAAGATGTGTAATTGTGATGAATGTGCTAAGTTATGATATTATTATGGGCCAAGATATGGTTTTACAATTAAAAGTAGTAGGTGTTGGTATTTATGTATCTTCGTATTCACATTTTTTATTATGATATTGATTTTTTGTTCTAATATATGAGTTGCTAATTGTTCTTTAAGATTGAAGAATAATTCCTTTTCTAGAATTAAGTTGTATAGGACTGTGCCTATTGAAGCACACACTTTCATTCCATTGGGAATGTGATTGTCATTGTAGAAAGCACGACACATATACACTTCAATTACTAAGAAATAACTTTGTTGCACCACCTTAGAAAACCAAGATTAAGTGTTTGAATGTCATTGTAGTTGGGAGGGGATATGTAGGTTATTTATGTGGTAGTATCGAAGTTAGTTGTGTTTCATCAACAATGCAAAATTATTTTGATTTGTTCATGTTAGTTATAATTAAAAGCAACCTGGTTTTAAGTTCAAAAAATTTGCAGTGTTTTCACTTCAATGTGAAAAAACAATATGAAGACTTGAACTCTGTTTTCTAGCAAGGTATTAAGCACATTCAAATTTTTAATCCAAGAGATTTTAAGAGAATAAATGGCAATAGAGCCTCGAGTATGGTTTAAGCTATGAGGAGAGATTAGTGAGTTGAATTTATTGAAGTGAGACTAGAGTTCAATTATGGTTTTGGGAAACTGATTTGGTTGTGAGAGCCTTAAAGCTTGACCTGTAGTAACTAGTTGTGCATAATTATGCATTGAGCAATAGGATAATGAGCAAGTAGTAGCATTGTAATGACCTAACATTCGCGTTGCTCGCCGCCGCGCTGCCCTCTTTAGGGTTCTCTACTCTCGCACGGGCTGCACCAGGCCGCCGCCCTCATGGCCGCGCCTGGGGAAGGGAAATACCCTCCCTTTGCCCCTATCTTCACTGAAGAGGCCTTCCGAAGGTTGTTAACGCCATCCGGAAAGAAGCTGGTGGCCCCTTCCATCCCGAATTTCATCAAGAAACTTGAAGTTGTTCCTGAAATTGATCTCCCGGTTGAACAGCCCATCAAGATCGCCCTGGCCCTGACTGAGCGAGGATTGGTCGGCCAATTCATGGGGCTCTGGCCCTCAACAAGAACCATTGACGACTAGATCCAAAGGAATTGGAGACCTCAGCTAAAGAATAGTGTTACTTGCTACCCGGTCGGTCGGGGGTTCTTCATCTTTGAATTCATAGCCAAGGAGGATCGAGATCTCATCTTTAGAAGCGACCCGTATTTCATGGGGACCCAAGGTCTTTACCTCAATCGATGGACACCGGATTTCGATCCCGAAGTTGATGTACCAAAGGAAGTACCAGTGTGGGTGAGGCTTCCAAACCTACCTGTTCATTGTTGGAATATCCAAACACTGGAAAAAGTTGGGAATGCGCTGGGGAGATACATTGACAAAGCTGAGAACAAAGGTCAATGCACATGTGCTCGAATCTATGTAGAAGTAGACCTTGAAGCAGGGCTGCCTGAGGCAGTAAAACTAAAAGTAGGATCATGGCACCATTATCAAAAGCTGGATTATGAACAGCTTCCCTTCAAATGCCGTCATTTCCATGAGCATAGCCACTTCCAGAGAAATTGCCCCAAAATCCAGGTCCCAGAAGAGGGAGAAGGATGGAAAAAGGTTAAGAAAGGGAAATCGGCTTCAAAATCTCTAGAAAAAAAGTCTCCAGGGGACATGCAGAAAAATAGTCAGCCGTCAACTTCAAACAAGCCTTCCCAGGAGGCCACAAAAGCAGCTCCAATCGTGATCCAGGTCACTGAGGATCCACAGAAGGCTAACAACCCAGCTGAAAAAGATCCAGGTTCGGTAAGCATTGAAGAAATCCAGATTGAACAACAACCAAGCAGCAAAGAGGTAGAATCTCAGGCCGTCGATCCGTTGGAGCCTAGGGAAATCCCCATCTCCGATCTAGTGGTGTCGATGGCAGCAGATACCTCTAGACCTTCCAAAGATGCAAATGAGGACCTATCGCTACTAGAAACATACCTAGGGGAAGACACAGATGATGGTGCCTCATCGAGCAGTTTGCATGCCGTCCCATTCAAAAACCCAAGAGGGAGGAAATCAAAAAAGAAGAAAAGAGAAGAAGCAACATATCTGGCTGTTCTCAAAGGATCCCAAAAAACCCTGAAAGGCATGATGAAAACTAGCTCTAAGAAAGGAACGGCCTCGGCCTCTAAAGGGGCCAACCCCACCTCCCATAGTACTTAATGCGATACATCTCCTGGAACTGTAGAGGCTTAGGATCTGCTTTAAAAGAAGAAGCACTGAAAGATTTGGTCAGAATTCATAAACCTGAGATTCTGCTAGTCCAGGAGAGGAAACCGGAGGAAGCCGCTCTCCTCCAGGCTGGAAAAATGTTTTGGAAAAAAGGCCCAGGGATCGCCATTAACTCCAGAGGTGCATCTGGAGGCGTCGCCACCTTTTGGGACTCCACGCTCTATGATCTAGAAGCCGAAGAACGTACCATGCATTGGGTTTTCACAAAACTCAACCATAAAATTTCTGGTCGAACTGTAAGTCTCTTCAACCTTTATGTTCCTGTTTTGCATTAAAAAAAAAGATTGCTGGAATATGCTAGAGTCTTTTCTCAATTTACAGTAGCTAGAGAATATCATTGTAGCAGGTGACTTGAATGTTACCCTTGCTTCCAATGAGAAAAAAGGGGGATCTCCGGTTAGGGACCCGTTTAGGGAATGGATTGAAGATATCATCCTTGGATGGGATCTAATTGATATCAAGCCGATCAAAGGAAAATTTACTTGGTCCAATAAGAGGATAGGGCCTAGACACATTGCATTCCAGGTCGACAGGTTTCTCATTCACTCGTCTTTCCTTTCCCTTAGACTGTTAGCTTCTTCCAAAATTATACCTCACTGTACCTCCGATCATAAACCCATTTTGCTTGAGCTAGCTCTAGACCAAGACCTTGGCCCCATACCCTTCCGGTTTAGTCCTCTCTGGATTCAACATGAGGATTTTTTGCAAGTTGTTTCCGACTCCTGGGGAAACCAAATAAGAGGGTTGCCCTCCTTCATCTGGGAAGAAAAAATAAAAAGGCTGAAACATGATATGAAAGACTGGGCAAAGCTCATCACCTCCCCCATTACAAGAAGGAAAAAAGCTCAAGCAGAATTGGAAGCCCACCAAAACAATATGGATGCCGCCCCCATTTCCGAAAGCCTCCTCCATAAAGAAGGGGATCTCCAGAAAGCCTACTTCTCTGCCTGCAGACTAGAGGAGGAGTATTGGAGGCAAAAGTCATGAAGTCTATGGCTTTTAAGCGGGGACAAAAACACCAAGTACTTTCATAAGCAGGCCGAAGCATGAAAGAATTTTAAAGCGGTCTCTGAAATAAATTTTCAAGGTGTTCTGCTGAAGGACTTTGAAGATATAAAACAGGCTGTTGTGTCTACTTTCCAAGATTTATTCACAACCCCTATAGAGGCCCCTATTGACACCTCCTCTCACCCTTTCGACCTCATCCCATCCCTTATCACTCTCGAAGAAAATTTCCTTCTCACCGCCCCTGTTACCATGAATGAGCTTAAATCAGCCTTATCGCTTATGAAGCCAGATAGCACCCCTGGGCCAGATGGCTTCACAGCCAGTTTCTTCACCTGCTGTTGGTCAATAATCAAGATGGATCTTTTAAAAATGATCCGGTACTCGCAGGATACCAACAAGTTAGGCGGAAGTACTAATTCCTCATTCCTTGCCTTAATCCCGAAAGAAAAAGGTGCCTCCACCTTCAGTCGCTTCAGACCGATCTCCTTGTGCAACACTGGGTACAAACTTATAACCAAGATTTTAGCCTCCATGCTTAAAAGAATCCTGCTCAGGATCATCCCAGAAAATCAAGGTGGCTTCATCAAAGGAAGGAAAATCCTCGACAACATCATCCTTGTCCAAGAAGCAATTCACTCAAGCTGCCTTCGTAACGAGAAAGGTATGGTCATCAAACTTGATTTAGCTAACGCTTTTGATCATGTTAGGCACGACTTTCTATTTGCAGTGATGGCAAAGTTTGGATTTTCAAATTCCCTTATAAGCTGGGTCAAAGGATGCGTGTGTGGGCTGTGGATAGCTCCGCTGGTCAATGGACGTTCTACAAGCTTCTTCAAAGCCTCCAGAGGACTAAGACAGGGTTGCCCATTGTCTCCTCTCCTCTATGCAATTCAAGCTTCAGTGCTTAGCTTTCAGCTAAATTTCTGTTAGGAAATACACACGCTCCCAGGCCTGAGAATGGCGAATAATGTGCGGGATATAAACCATGCACAATTCACAGATGATACATTGTTGTTAGGGGGAGCAAGCATCCACTCAGCTGAATACTTTAGACAAGAGCTGGAACTATACAAGGAGGTGTCCGGAAGAAAAATAAATTTCCAAAAGAGTAAAATTTTCAGCTGGAATTGCTCCGCTAGAGAGCTAAGGGATATAGCCAGAATGCTCGGAATGGAAGGCACGATGGATTGCGATGGTTTCACCTACCTCGGCATCCCCATCTGCAAAACCAAAATCAAATCAGCAAAGTGAGCACCTATCCTAGATAAAATTAAAGCAAAAATTCAAAATTGGAGTGCCAACTGGCTCAACCTTGCAGGGAAGACGATACTTCTTAAATCGGTTCTGAACAGCATGCCTATTTATCAATCTTCAATTCTACTCGCCCCTGTTTCGGTAATCCAAAAAATAGAAAGCCTACTCAGGAAATTCATTTGGGAAGGGGGAAAAGGGAATGAAAAGAAACTTCATCTCATCAGCTGGGAAAAAATCCAAAAGCCTCGTGATGAAGGAGGGCTTCAAGTGAGGAGTTTGACTACCCAAAATCTTGCTTTAGGTGCTAAGTTGCTACGGCAGCTGATTACAGGGAAAGAAAGCTGGAGCAAAGAAGTTATTCATAAAAAATACTTCCCAAGAACAAGGAAGAGGTTTCTTGATTCTCAACCCCCGCTCAGATCTGGCTCTCCGATCTATGAGTTGTGTATTAAGGCCCTAGATTTCTTCAAAAAGAACCTCTACTAGATACCTGGGAGTGGGAAAAAAATCAGAGTTTGGGAG
Source organism: Pseudotsuga menziesii (assembly GCA_001517045.1). Lineage (NCBI taxonomy): Eukaryota > Viridiplantae > Streptophyta > Pinopsida > Pinales > Pinaceae > Pseudotsuga > Pseudotsuga menziesii. The sequence continues at coordinate 247,357 of LPNX011157315.1, forward strand.
GACTCCATCCTGGGAGAAACTCCACTTAGGCAGCGTATGGAAGTGGATAATATTAAACGCTAGCTATTGGAAAAAGGAGCTACCTCATTGTGGGATCTGTCGGCATGGGAAGACAACACTTGGATTGGCTGGGATCTAGGCGACCTCCCTACGGATTTAGAAGCAGAAGCAGAAGTCCTATCCAATCTACTCTAAGGCAAGTCTCCTCTTAAAGAAGATTCCAGAGATAAATGAGGGTGGGGGCACACCTCAGTAATATACTCAGCTTCAGAAGGTTATAAGTTCATCAAAGCTCTTCCCTACGCTACGCCCAATCCAGCGATTTGGAAGTTTCTTTGGACAAAAGCATTCATTCCAAAAATTGACATGTTTTGCGGGACAATGGCCCATAAAAGCATCCTTTCAGGAGAGAATTTAAAGAAAAGAGGTATGGAAGGACCATCCCGTTTCCCTCTTTGCAAAAGTGATGAAGAAACCACTGATCATATCATGATTGGTTGTCCATTCTCCAAAGAGGTATGGAGAGAAGCCATGGCGATCCCTGGTATTAATCTCCCAGGCAACATCCAGGCCCTCTTTTTAGATTGGATGAAGCTCTCTCCATTCCGATTGTCTAAAAAAATTCTGCTCCAAACTCCCGGAGATGGATTCCAAAAGCCATTTGCTGGAAAATATGGATATAGAGAAACAACCGAATTTTCAGGGAACAAGAACTTCATCCCTCTAAAATAGCAATGAAAGCCAAAGCAATGCTAGGGGAAGCACTTGATCACAACCCCTCTCTGAAAGATGCCAATCAATTTCTGCCTGAAGAATCACAGTGGTTAAGCCAGATTGTTCCAAACCATCAGCTCCGAACCTGGCCAAATCATACCAAAATAGCTGATTGGGAAATTAGGATGGATGAGTCTAGCTTCATCAATTGGAAATCCTCTCTGAATGAGCTTTTCCTCTTCTTTGATGGAGCATCCAAGGGAAATACTGGCATTGCTGGTGGGGGTGGAGTGTTTGTCTCGGCCTCCAGAACTGTTGTTAACATCTATGCCTGGGGACTAGGCATCGAATCCAATAATACAACCGAATTCTGTGGACTCTGGCAAGGACTACGGATTGCTCTCTCCAAAGGAATATCCACTCTGACAGTATTCGGTGACTCAATACTGCTGATCCAAGCGTTAATAAAGAAGAAGTGGCCCTCTCAACTCAAATTGGATTTAATATTCCAAAAAATTCGGCTTCTCATTAAAAAATTTCTGTCCATCAGATTTTATCATGTGCTTCGTGGGCTGAATTCATTGGTAGACAAAGAAGCCAATAGGGGCACCCTCCTAAGTAGAGAAATCTTACAGAAGGATGGAATTGAAACATGATGTGACATCCCCTGAAGGCAGATGCTTCATGATCTTCACCTGGCAAGCTAAATCGATCTGCAGTGTACCAAAGTACCTTGATTATTCCCTACTTGCCGACTCTGGCAAAAAATATCTGTACAATTTTCTTGGGTCACAAGACTCTCATGACTCCTTTCCTCGTCTGCCCATCTATTTATCCTATGCGATCTTCATCTCTCCATACTTCATTTATGTTGTATTCTTGGTGGATAGCTACTCTCTGGTGCGTTGGCAATTGAGCTCCATCTACTATCGCCCTGGTTCTGTCTCCTCCCCCCTAGCCCAGCCGATATAGAAAGAGTCTAGTCTCGTTGTGCAATGGCGTCGTTGGGGTCTTCTTCAGACTCAGGGCCGACTGTTGAAGAGAGGCTGGACACGCTGGAGAATGCAATGGATAGGCTCAGAATTCAAGCAAATAATCAAGACCAGCATTTGCAGACAACCATTGAGGCTGGAGAGAAGAGTTGGAACATGCTCAACGAAGATCTTAGGAAGCTGCACGCAGACCTCTCGGCCCCATTAGAAAACTTGGAGGAATTTAAAGAAGGCGTTTTCACCAGCTTCAAGGATGTGGCAAATGCCCATAGGGACTTCGGGAATCGCATCAGCGCACTAGAGGTGGCTGTCAACAAGCTCCTTGCAAAAATGGACAAGTGACTCTAACAATTCTTGCCTCCGAACTTCCTCTAGATCTCTTTCTTTCCAGTCTTACTTTCTTGTTTTGGCGAAGCTGCGTCTTCCTTTATCTATTCTCTTTGTTCCTGTTGGAACCGTTTGCTATTGTAATCAAGCCGTTGGGCAACTTTGGATGCTTTCTTCTCGATTGATAGAGAATCTCGCCCAGCTATGCTGGTCTGTCACTTTGTCAAAGTATGCGGTAGCTGATTTGCCAGCACTAATATAATCTATCCCAATGTTACCGTAAAAAAAAATGAGCAAGTAGTAGCTAGTACACCATAACCACCTTAAAGCCCCTAATTCAAATGCGATATTAAAAAACGGGAACCCAAGAATGGAGAACTTCCCAAATCATATTTAAGACCATTGATTTACCTCATATTGATAATGTTTAAATGGCAATAAGCTCCATTGACATGGTGTAATAAATATGTTAGAGCTACTTATTCCAACAAAAATTTCAAGAAGAAACATGATACTATAATTGTTGAGACTCACTTTATGACTAAAAGGGTAAACGCTCTATAAGTTGAAAAGGGGTTATTGGGGAACAAACTAGTCACTTTAGGGAGAGACCCACAAGCATCTATAGAATTTGTCTCAATCCTTAAGAGAAGCGAGAGAAGATCAAAGATTTGGAGAGAAACCAAGCAACACCAATGTTCCCACTAACACAACAAATAGTGGTAGAAAATAAAATTTGATTTTTGAACCAATTATATAAGGATTGAGAATTCCATCCTCAATGCCAAGAATCAAACCCTTGAAGAAAGTATGGTGTATTTAGAATCCAACCAACCCAAGTCTACAAAATATGTATTCAACTAGATGAAGCCAGGGAGTAGATTAAGACCCTACATTATGAGATCACATAGTAAATATGGACAAGGCCTTACCCTCCATTGTGATCCCTAGGATAGGAGGCGATGAAACTATTGAACTCCAACAAAAAATTGAGCAACATCTCAAGTATGTTGAATATTTGAAAGCAAATCATTAGGAGAGCTAAGCCAAATTTGCAAGAACTTAAAAACTTGTTAAAAAATGAAAGAATATTTTAAAAATCAAGGATAGAAATGAGAAGAATCCCTAAAAAAGTTACATGATGAAAGGGTTGAAGTAGAAGCACTAAAGGAAGAAAGGGAGGCCTAGAAAACCATGTACGAGGAAGCCTTTATAGAGACTAAAATTCAAAGTCTAGGAAACCATGAAGTCAATCAAGATCGTGATCCAAGATTGTATTTTCAATGATAACCCTAAAGTCATAAACCACTTTTGTTGTATTATCCATAATTTGGTGGTATTCGTAGGCAAGTCAATGAATATCTAAATGAGACCCAAAAAGAAGTAGAACATGGGGTTATAGTTGTCGAGATGGTGAATCAAGTACTAAATACAATTCCATCTCAAACCTTGGAATTATTGGGAGTTAAGGATCAAACATTTGTATCAATAGATGTCAATACCTACACCACCAAAAGTAAAGAATTGGATCAATACCAATAGGAGGGACACTGCAGTAGAGTACTCCGTCAAACAATTCATGGGTAACATGGAAAGCATGATAGGCTATGTCCTCCGATTCTTATGGGACAACTAGATAATGTTGCATTCTCTAGAGGTTTATGATGGGTTGTTGATCGTAGCTTAAGATGGGTTATCAGATGTGATTGACAATGGAACCATACCCTCACCTTTAGAGGTCTTCAATCGGCGAAACCCTTATATCACCACTTGGGACCTTAAGAAGCTTCTCCTCCACTTCCTAAACCCCATCGACCATAAAGAGAATACAAATATAGACAAATCCTTCATAAGTATGAGAAGAAATATAGTTGTCAACAACAATGGATGGATACAACTCAACACTATCTACAAGTTTATCAGCAAGGATTATGGTAAGAGGTACCACAATATGTGATCCCCCTTGCTTGAGTGTTTCCAAGATTAACAAGTACCCTCTTAGCTTCCAACCCCAGTAGATTTATCCCACATGAGACCACAATACCAAACCTTAAAGCAAAAGGGAAAGTAGACAAAAATGGTAAATAACTGTTTTAGTTGCAACTCATGCATGCCCCTTAATTTTGAATTATAAGGGATGAGCGGTGCCCTTAATTCACATTTAAATCTAAGTGAAAGAGGTTAATCAACAATAGAAGCAAACTAGTCAAACTCTATATGTTAGCACCTGTGCTAAATTTTGAGGATTTTTACAGATACATCCATACGGATCCCTCTGCAGAAGGATAAGCTAGAAAAAGGATGAGGGATAGGGTCAAAAAAATTTCATGTCTTATGACCTAGAGATATGCAGAAAGGGGTTTGAAGTTGCTTGGGAGGCTTATTCCTAAACCTGGATGTTAAAACAGAAAAAAAAAAATCCTTAGGCATGACCTTGGAAATGAGCATGATATGAAAAATCCGATCAAGGATAGGCCTTGGTGAGAATGGACGGTGGAGATCCAACCCGCAAAAGAGATCAATGGTCTAGCAAAAAGTCAGGATCAGAAAAGGTAAAGTTTCAGTTGTAGAAAGTTAAATCTTGATTTCCGCCTTCGCGATCCGAGATCCAACAACTCAGAATGTTTTAGCCTAAGATCAATGGTTCAAAAAGGAGTAGAAGGGAGAAAATCAGAAAGCAGAAAACATAAGAATTTGCCCATGAAAGGTTGAAATTCCGCCTTCCGTGATCCGCCAAATCCAACAGCTCAGAATGTTGCCGCGAAAGATCAACGGTTCGAAAGAGAGCAGAGGAGCGGAGATCAGAAAGCAGGAAACTTAAGAATTTGGTTGTGAAAAGTGGAAATCCCACTTTCCACGATTCGCAAGATCGACGGTCAGGAAAATCGCCACGCAGATCAACGGTGTAGAAAGGCGCAAAGGGAGGAAAGCAGAAACACAACGTTTCCGGATATAAAGGGTAGAACTTTCGCTGTCCGTGATCCGCAAGATCGATGGTTGGGAGAGATTCCGCCCAAGATCAACGGTCCGAGAAGGAGAAGAAGGGATAAACATAGATACATAAAAATTCAACATCGTGAAAGTAGAGATCCCACTTCTTGCTTTCCGCAGCCTGCAGCTTGATCTCAGATCAATGGCAGGGAAACTTTATGTGCAAGATCGACGATGCAGAAAAGAGTAACATGTGCATGAGATAAGTAACTTTCTAGATTGGCGGAATTGCTTAAATGGGTACATGTTTCAATGGTCAACATTGACGGTGGATTAGATCTACAGCAAAGAAGGATTTCGCTAGGTGAACTTGCGCACTCAAAGTTGAGGAGCTCTTGCGCGATGAGAAACGTGCTTAAATGAAATGTCCTCTCCCTATTGGATATCATGCTCGAAAATTGGAGCCACAAAAGTCACTGTATAGAGTGCGATGAGGTGAGAATGAACGATCAAGATCTAAGTAGGTGTAGATCTACATCCGAGATGGATTTCACTGATGCAACAAGCAAGGGGTTTATTAAGCAAGCGAATTGTGAAATCAGGTAAGAGCCACACCAATAAACGACTAAGATTTGTGGTAGATCAAGATGCATGGCTGGAGGTCATTTGGTAGGTAGAAGATGCAAGGACAAATGAAAATTGTCGCAGGTTGTCCGAAGATGCTCTAATCAGTCATTTTTATCTCGCAGGCCTGAGGTCCAGATATCCAGGTTTTCCATTTTGGTCTGCCACACGCGTTCCAACATGCTTTCCTGTTTTGGTTTTGTGATCATGGAGAATCTACCAGATTAGAAGTTGTTAGGAATTTATGTGTTCAAGATTGATTCTCAATTAGGGTAAATGAATTTGGCTATGTTTTGAGGTTGGTCTCGGTAGCCCAATACTCTATAAATGTAACCTCGATAGAGGAAGAACGGGTTGGTTCAACATTCATTTTTTAAGCCTCTGCGTTTGGTTTTGTAGCTCTGCAAAATTTCTTGGAATTATTAATGCAAAGTATACCCTGAATGTTTAAGATTCATCACGGTGTTCAATTTTCAGTGTGCTTTTCCCCTGTAAGCTTCATTTTCCTGTCTATGTAACTCTCCTAATGCGTTTCTAGTTGTATGTAAGGAATTCTCTCTCTTTAGTGCTCCTTGCATCAGATAATGTGGTTGTCATGTGTTTCTGGTAAATACTTTGGAATTCATCTTCTATGCTCCATTACAATTATCAGCCTTTATTGTTGCTTCTGCTAAAGGTGTTTCATGATATTCATCCACAGATAGGTGCCTCCTATTTCACTGGGTTTCTTCTCTTCCCCCCCTACAATCTATCAAAAGATATTTTGTTGGATATTGATACCTATTTTGCCTTGGACTATGAAGGTTACCTCTGGTCATTATTTGTTGTAAGTCCTTGAATGTTTCAAGCTTTGACTCCATTGCCCAATGGTGTTGTCTGTATGTCTATCTTACACTCTTTTAAACCCCAAAAACCCGTTTCCCATTAGAATATAGCCTTCTGACTGCTTGTTTAAAGCCAAATGTATATGTGAATAACCCTGTGACATAGAGAGAGCCCTCTCTAACTATAAGGCTAGAATACAGTCTAAACATCGGTTGAAATGGTTACCACTATGACTTCCTACCACAACCATAGGAAAATTACATGGTGATAACATCTTGGCATCGTTTGCGGGGAGTAATCACTATTATATCCTTGGGGAAAATTACATGGTGATAACATCTTGGCATCATTTGAGCAGTCGGTTGTAGACACATGTTGGTTGTATACTTTGGCAACTCCACTCAAAGCGTTTGGAAGATGACTCCACTGGGAATACCAACCACCCAGAAGTTGAAAATATTTTCATAATTTTCCATGGCCACTCTATTGGGCGAATGAGCTCAAGGAAAAGACATGGAGAGGCATGATAAAAAGAAAAATAAGGAACTCAAGGGTGCATCTTCTCCAAGGTACCTTATCCTTTCTCGTAATTTTTTTCTATCATTTCCTAATCTCGTCAAAGAAATTTCCCATGGTTTATTGCACTCAAAACAAGGCCATGGACTTACCCCTGTACATCCTTCTTTAAGAACTGAAGGTATCTCTTCACCTTGTACATATCATTTTGACCAAGATCCTTCATTCGAGCCACATAAGAACAATGATCATCCCTGTAAAAGTCATGATGCTACAGTTGATACTGCATCCTTTCCTGATTCTCCAGAGAGGGATATCCAACCCTTTTCTGATCAAGAGTGCCCCTTATTTCCCTCTGAATTAGCCTCATTAAGCTCCACTGCCACAGAGCAGCTTGCTGCCCTATCCCTATCTCCCACCAATTTAGAGCTCAAGCAGCCCTCATCACCTAGTTTTACATCCCCTCACGACTCTGTAGTTCCTAGCAGCACATTGATTTCGTCTGTCACACCAGCTTCAATTCCTCTTGAAAATCCTGCTATAACCCATAAAAGGCTAAAAGGTTTTCCCCTATACTTCTTCCTGCTGTTCTTCATGACCTCCCCCAGGGATATGCCCAAAATCTCAAACAATTTAAGGGGGAGAGGGGGTATTCAGTCGAGGAAGACTTGGAATGGTTCTCAGATTGGACAAACTTGGAGGAAATAGACCATGAGGATATTAAAGTCACTTTGTTTTCCCAAAGTCTTGCTGGAGAAGCAAGGAAATGGTTCACAAATATTCCTGACAACTCCATTATGGACTATCAGGATTTTGAAGGTTCTTTCAAGAACAAATGGGTAGAAAAGAAAAACCCCATGGAGTGTTTGTCCCAATTCCATTCCATGAAGAGGAGGGAGAGTGAATTTGTCCATGAGTTTTTTGACAGATCTATGAAAGTATATAATGCCATCCGTGCCCAGTTCAAGGCTCCCCTTGATTCTACCCAACTCCAATACATTGAAGCTTTTGATAGTGAATTTACCTTATGGCTGAGTGAAAGAAGATCTACCTCCTTGGATGATATGATGAATGCTGTTATAGAGGTAGAAACAAACCTCACTACTACTAAAGAGAAAATGAGAGAAGAGGGAGATAGAAGGAAGGATAATGAGCATGAAAACCTTCTTCCTCTAACCCACAAGAGGTCAATGTGGACATGATGATGAAAATCATGGAAAGGTTGATGGAGATACTCACTATGGACAACTGACCACCTCCTAGGGTAAATCAAGAGAAACATAATAGAAACCAGAACTTTAGAAGACCCCCCCCCACCCCCTCCTCCTAGAAATCAAAGAATTCCTGAAGACCAACAAATCAAGCCACATTTCCTGGATAATTATTTTGATGAGGAGGGAGGAAAGGATCCAATGGAAAATCAAAATCATCACTTTGATGATATTGATTTCGGGATATACTTTACTCAAGAAGAGGAGGGTCATATTTCAAAGATAGATTCAAAGCAAAAAGTCTTTGTCTCTTTCAATGAATTGTTGATGAATATTGGATACATGGATATAATAACTCAAATGGTTCACATTCAGGGTAATAATCATTCTATTCATGCTATTGACACTGATCTAGGATCTTCCACTTGCTTTAATGACATCCCTCATGAAGATCCTGAAGCTCCTTCACAATTTGAATTAAAAAAGGAAGCAACTTTTGAGTTAATCGTTGAAGATGGACCTCTTTGTGTTTTTCAAACTCAAATTTCAACTGATGATGGTTCCTAATTTGGGATCAAAACGTCGACTTAAAAATGACTACTCCAGATTTTTCGAAAAAACCCTACATCAACCTAACTCACCACAGAAACTTACAAACTGAAAAAGTATTCTTTGTTGGTGGGAGATGAGAAGGATGAAAAACTAAAGTCTGCTATGCTTTCCAATCCTTATTTTCATGAAGACTACAATAAACATGATGAGAGTAACTATTTTGCATTTTGTTATGCCTCATTTGAGTTTTTGAGGCAAAAATTAAGGGCCTCTAAGCAAACACATAAACTTGAGGATATAAATAATGCCATGGAATTTGTAGGGGTGGATAATGAGAAGGGTGAACAAGTAGAATATGTGTTGCATTCCAATCCTCCTTTTTATGAGCAAGAAGATAATCAACCTAGCATTGTACAGGAGGATTTTTACAATTTTTTTTATGAAGAATGCAACCAACCTATTACAAACTCTGTCTATGGTGGTTTTGAAGAAGGTTTCATCCCAACTATACATGATGAATATGGGGATGGATACTTGGAAGACATGGGTCCCAAATGGGACGTCTCTTCATGTTCTTCAAATTCAAAATCTTCATGCCAAGAAGAGTTTATTTCACTCGATTTTATGAAAGATATTCCTTGTGAAATGCATGAAAAGAATCAAGCTTTAAAGTCTAGCATTTTCAATGAACTAGTTGATGACTCATGTACAAGTTTTCATGAGCATTCCTTGCATGATTCTTTTGAATAACATTTTGACAGTGTGCAGGTGGAATTACAGTTTGAGTATCCTTATTGGGGGAAGCAAATGACATAAAAATTTGAAGATTGCCCTGGATTTTATGATCCAGTGGCTGAATATATGGAGCAGCCTTGTCATGGCAAGTGCATAACAAATATTTTTAAAGGTTGTCATGACCCAGTTGCTGGATATGTGGAGAATCTTTGCAGTGAGAATGGTGGGTTATGTTTGTGCAGTAAAGATCAGATTTTATATCATAACCTTTTACCATTCAGTTCTTCCTTTCTGATTTGGATCAAGCATGCTGAAAAAACCCAATCATTAGATCATTTTCTTGATTGCCTTCATTGGAAATCAGAAGTTACTTGACTGGGCATTGATGCTCAGTAAGTAGGATAGGTAGGTGTAAATAAGCTCGACATGGCAAGCATTTATTTTAAGCAATTTTTTAGTTTGTTTTCAGTATCTGTTTAGTTTTTGTTTTTAGAGCATGTTAGGGATTTTAGGAAAGCTTGGGACTAGCCCAATGGATCATGCACTTGGTCTACATGGTTCTTTGCTACCTCACAAGGAGGATAGCATCCTTGAGTTGGAGCCGTTATTAGCACCTGTGCTAAATTTTGAGGATTTTTACAGATACACACATACAGATCCCTCTGCAGAAGGATAAGCCAGTAAAAAGATGAGGGGTAGGGTAAAAAAAATTCATTTCTTATGACCTAGAGGTATGCAAAAAGGGGTTTGAAGTTGCTTGGCAGGCTTATTCCTAATCCTAAATGTCAAAACAGTAAAAAATCCTTAGGCGTGACCTTGGAAATGAGCATGATATGAAAAATCCAATCAAGGATAGGCCTTGGCGAGAGTGAACGGTGGAGATCCAACCCGCAAAAGAGATCAACGGTCCAACAAGAAGTTGGGATCGAAAAAAGTAAAGTTTCGGCCGCAGAAAGTTCAAATCTTGATTTCCACCTTCCGCGATCTGAGATCCGACGGCTCAGAACATTTTTGCCTAAGATCAATGGTTTGGAAAGGAGCAGAAGGGTGAAAATTAGAAAGCAGAAAGCATAAGAATTTTCCTGTGAAAGGTTGAACTTCCACCTTCCACGATCTTCAAAATCCAACGACTCAGAATGTTTCCTCCAAAGATCAACGGTTCAGAAGAGAGTAGAGGGGTGAAGATCGGAAAGCGGGAAACTTAAGAATTTGGTCGTGAAAAGTCAAAATCCCACTTTTCGCTATCGGCAAGATCAATGGCTAGGAAAAATCTTGCGTAGATCAATGGTACGGAAAGGCGCAAAGGGCGGAAAGCGAAAACACAAAGTTTCCAGGTATAAAGGGTTGAACTTCCAAGATTGACGGTGCGGAAAAGAGTAACATGTGCATGAGATAAGTAATTTTCCAGATTGGCGGAATTGCTTAAAGGGCTACATGTTTCAATGGTCAGGATTGATGGTGTATTAGATCTATGGTGAAGAAGGATTTTAGTGGGTGAACTTGTGCACTCAAAGTCGGGGAGCTCCTGCGCGATGAGAAACATGCTTAAATGATGTATCCTCTCCCTATTGGATATCACGCTAAAAAATCAGAGCCACAAAATTCACTGTATGGAGCGCGATGGGGCGAGAATGAACGGTCAATATCTAAGCAAGTGCAGATCTACAGCCAAGAGGGATTTCTCCGATGCAACAAACAAGGGGTTTATCAAGTAGGAGGATTGCGAAATCAGGTAAGAGCCACACCATTGAACGATTAATATTTGTGGTAGATCAAGATCCATAGCTGGAGGTTGTTTCACAAGTAGAAGATGCAAGGATGAATGAAAACCATTGCAGGCTATCCGGAGATGCTCTAATCAGTTATTTTCATCTAGCAGGCCTGACGTCCAGATATCCGGGTTTTCCATTTTGGTCCACCACGCGCGTTCCAACATGCTTTCCTTTTTTGGTTTTGTGATCATGTTGAATCCGCCAGATCATGAGTTGTTAGGATTTGATGTGTGTGGGATTGATTCCCAATTAGGGTAAATAAATTTGGCTCTGTTTTGAGGTTGGTCTCGGGAGCCCAGTACTTTATAAATGTAACCTCGATATAGGGATAACCGGTTGGTTCGACATTCATTTTTGAAGCCTCTGCACTTGGTTTTGTAGCTCTGCAAACTTTCTTGGAAGTATTAATGCAAAGTATACCCTGAATGTCTGAGATTCATCACGGTGTTCAATGTTTAGTTTGTTTTCCCCCCTATAAGCTTCATTTTCATGTCTATGTAGCTCTGCTAATGTGTTTCTAGTTGGATGTGAGGAATTCACTCTTTGTTTAGCACTGCTTGCATCAGATAATGTGCTTGTCATGTGTTTTTGGTAAATGCTTTGGAATTCATCTTCTATGCTCCATTACAGTTATTAGCCTTTGTTTTTGCTTCTGCTAAAGGTGTTTTAGGATATTCATCCACAGATAGGTGCCTCTTGTTTCACTGGGATTCTTCTCTTCCCCCCTACCATCTCTCAAAAGATATTTTCCTGGATATTGATACCTATTTTGCCTCAGACTTTGAAGCTTACATTTGGTCATTATTTGATGTAAGTCCTTGAATGTTTCAGGGTTTGACTCCATTGCCCAATGGTGTTGTTTGTTTGTTTGTATTACACTCTTTTAAAGCCCAAAAACCTGTTTCCCATCAGAATCTATCCTTTTGACTGCTTGTTTAAATCCAAATGTATATGTGACTAACCTTGTGACATAGAGAGATCCCTCTCTAACGGTAAGGCTAGAATACAGTCTAAAGATCGGTTGAAATGGTTACCCCTGTGAATTCCTACCACAACCATAGGAAAATTATATGGGGATAACACTATATAAATAGCCCTCGACAGTCGAGAAGGGATCATGAATTTTCACACCACAAGCTTCCAAAATTCAAAGAGAAAGAACTCTTCCTTTGTAGTAATATCTAGTGTTTACCATAGAGAGATCTATCACATTATCTTCCTTCTTTTCTTTACTCATTCTATATTCTCTCTGTAAGCATGATCTAAGTTATCTATTGTGTGAATGTGAAAAAATAAGGCCCAAAAATAAGATTTCATAGTCCCCAATAGATCACAATATTGTATTAAAATACCGTTGAGATTATTTTGTAGCCATGATCATGATCTAGACGGGTATTGATGACCACCCACCCATTCTACTAGCTTTAAACAGTTTTTACCATTTGGCATTTTTTCAGGTCGGAGGAGTGCTCTAGATGGACATCACTAGACACCCCACCTATTTTACCATCTCAAGACAATCTCTACAATTTGGCAGTTTTTATGGTTTCGCGTTTAAAAATTCTTAGGACATTTTGAGGCCCTAAATGCCACTTTTTGGAGATGTAGCATTCCAATTGGATCCAAAAGAAGAAGTGGATGGGAAATATGTGTATTTCTTGGCTAGACCTTTCCAATGGGATACCTAGAGTACTAAACAGAGATCGTATGCAAAATTTATGCCCTTGAGAAGTTGACACCTCAACTAACCATCTCGAGACCCATGAAATTTTTTAGGAATCATCTACTAGGGTCAAGTTTTTGGATGCTACTATTTTCACCCTCATTCTTATTCTAAAAATTTCCTTCATCCTCCTTTTGTAATAATATTGTCACAAATGAACGTAGTCGCCACATCTCTTCTCAGAGATATAACTACCACCATTCTAGCTGCTTTTATTTTACAATTTGTTTTGTTTCATTCATTTAATATAATATGAGGTTATTGTATCACTATGTTTCTTGCAATATGTCTGTGTATGTGGTTCTATATATGATTTTTCATTTTTTTATCACATAAATCCATATTAGTGGTATCAGAGCAATCTTCTCTATGTTATCTCTCAATGAATGTGCCCAACGAGATCTAGATATTGAGAGTTGGGTCATGAGCTAGTCGAGCTTGGGGAAAACCACTCTCATTGGCCCAAAATACATCCCATGGTTGAGGAAAAGAGATATTATGAATCCAGATATCCTATCAACTTGTTGCTCGAGGAATCTTTCGCACGATAGAGGAACGAGATGATAGAAAAAATTTCCCAAATCCTTCGACGGATTCCAACATCAACAAAGGGATCATCAAGCAATCACTTCGGAGGAGCCACACCCTCCAAGGTACAAGTTAACTTTGATATTCCTTTATTTGAAATCCAAATCAATGTTGATTCCCTAGATACATGGTTTAGTCTTCTAGAAGGGTATTTCTCTATCCACAATTTTTCCAACTAGAAAAATATCACCTTTGCGCTCCTTAAGGTTGTCACCCATGTCAAAAATTGGTGGGATAACTATTATGATAAAGACATAATAGAGGAGTTTGGAATATTTGAGGCAAATCCCTCTTGGGCCTCTTTTATAGATGTCTTTAAGAAAAAAATATTACCTTGTGGGAAATTATGATGACCAATACACAAAGTGGACTATTATGCATCAAGAGAGGGACCAAGAAGTGTCCGAGTACACCAACAACTTTCATACCTTGCGCACAAAATTTGGGTATCAGAGACTCTGAGCGACACCTAGTTATGAAATATCACAATGGACTACATCGGTACATTCAAACAAATATGGAATTCTTGGACATCTCTTCACTGGGAGCTTCTTATTGGTATGCTGTCAAAATAGAGCATAAATTTCAGCAAAAGAATAAGCAAGAATTTGGACCTGCAAATCTGTTGCAGAAGCAAGGCAAGGGAAATTGTGGCTCACAATATAAACGATAGATTAAGGACAACCAACCCTAATACTACTAGTAACATCCACACGCAAAGAAGGGTAATAGAAAGAAAAATAAGGACACTGGAAAGTGGTGCGAGTTCCGCAAAATCCCTTAGCACAACATTGATGAATGTCGCTCGAAGTATTCATTAGTGGATGAAGTAAAAGCTTTAGAATAAAATCATGGTTCCAACTCTAATTCATAACCCAGTGTCAAAGTCACAGATAAGGGGAAGCAGATCATTGATGTAAAACCCAATGTCACCATTGCTACCACATAGATTCAACTAGAGGAATTAGAAGGGTCAAAGGCAGATGAGTGTCCCTTCCACTCATAAATATGGGTGAAGGGGACCCACCTACATTTTTTTTATCGACAATTGCAGCCAAAAGAACCATATCTCAATAGAAGCCATCAATATATTAAAGTTGTAGACAACACCACGCTCACAACCATACACTATCGATTGCATAAGCCAAGGACGAGGTATATGTGTCAGTCATCAGTGTTGTCTACCGTACAACGTCAAGCCTTTCTAAGATGAGGTATTATGTGATGTGGCCCCACTTGATGTCTGTGGTGTTCTTTTAGGGCAACCATATATGTGGCAGCATAATGTTGTATATGATTCATGACCTCGTAGTGTCATTGTCACTTTAGGAGGACATCTGTATCATATACCAGAGACAATTGCACCTATTGCAGTCTCTTTGACCCCAACCGAGCAATGCAGGAAGATAATATCCCACAGTGATAAATTTTCCCTCTTCACAATTTCCTCTGAAGGTGAACATTAGATCTGATAGACCTCTACAACCTTTGCATAGGGTCCCTCTACTCAACATAAACAAGAAGAACACAAAGACATTGTTTCCTACGCAAAGACATTGTTGCCTTGCCTATCCGAGTACCTCTACAGTGCAAGGCCACTGATTCAAGGTGCTCCTCCAGAAATAAATGATCCACACCAATTCAGTGCAAGAATAATAAGGAAACCAAAATTGTTGGAGGGGTCCAACACATCCATCCATCAACAACATAGTACATCCCTATCAGGCTATCAAAGAAAGGGATATTTTCACCTCAGGGGGAATCCATGAAGATGGGTAACGCTTTTTGGCAAAAAGTGGCTATGAAAATTTAATTTTTTACTTATTCATTAAATTGAAGCCCTCAAAACTCATATATGGCTTATGAATTCTGACATGCAACAAAAAAACAAATTGTATAGAATTATGTAATCTTTCCACCTTTTTTAAAATAATATGATTATTTAATATGCCAAATTTGCATTTAATTATAGGTACGTTCTTATAAATTTCTACAAAATTTTACAAGTGACTTGTGTGCGCATAAAATAATTACTGATAAATGCATAATTTTTCAAAAAAATAAATTTAATATAATATACACAAAAGGCACTCAGGCATACATATTTTTTAAAATTTTTGATGATTTTTTTTAAAATTTTGAAATTGACTGTTGAAAAATTTAATTGCATTTCACAACATGTGTGTGCACACAAACTTTTGTTTTACTAGTTAAAAAATAAAAAATACCCTTTTGAAGAGTACACGTTGGTCTGGGGCATATGTATTTTTTGAACGGTTTTGGTTGTGTACTTTTTATGTTGTTGATATATCTTTCCATTGATTCAAAGTTGTGGACATGGTTTTGTAAGTATAATTTTCAAAAGAAAATTAAAAAATATATATCATATGAACTCATAAACTTGCAAATTATATGCTAATGGATAGATGATTCATTGACGAATCCATTGTTGTGAAGTTCGTCATCTAAGGTGTATCCCAAGATAGGGTTTAGGTCTGTAAAAAGAACAAAACAAAATTAAAAAATGGGGCTAAAATTTTGTTTTAAAGCCCTTGATCAAGCTAATAGCTCGATTAAGCATTTGTGTGCATTTTGGAAACACCTCGACCAAGGGTTAAAGTGTGGTTAACCAAAATATTGATTGAGATTTTTAAAAGCTTATTCGAGAGTACTCAAAAAAGCTCGATCGAGCTATTGTCCACCAAATTTTCCATTCATTTCGCCTTGCTTCCTTTTGTGGAAATTTAGCCCAAGATTAGAACAATTGAACTCACAAAATTGCTTGAAAATATGCAAGAAACACTCAAGAAGGAGACTGAATATGTGATAATCCACAAACTTTTGATGATATTAATTTACACCAACCATAATTAAATAGATATAGGTTGATCAAGCAATAGATACTCCAAGGATTCAAAAGCTTTAGGAGGATTTTCGAATCATTACAAAAGTTGGCTTACTAAATTAGCCAAAATCCCCCATAGGTGCATAAATCACTTTCCAAATCAGTCAAGATGCTCACGAATTTGCTGAATGAGTGTGTATAGTGTCATGTCCCCTCCCACCCTATAGGAGAAATGCGACCTCAACTGCGCTCTGATACCACAATATCATGTACCCATACCTCGATTATCATGCAGAATTACAATTTTTCTTAAAGAATCGTGGTTCTTCTTTTGAAACATAGGGCATGGCCATGAAAACATCCTTCAAAATTCATGATTAAGGATAAAACCAACTATAGGAGTCGTTCCTCCCTTGACAGATCCATTATGTGACTGAAAATTCCTTTTCTGCATTGAACCTGTCATTTCCGCCCTGCACCTTCTGCATTCCCCTTTCCTCCTTCCGCCGCAGAATCGAGAATCAGAAACATAGCGTACAACAGAGTCATTCAAACCATGTTTCACCTTCCGTCTTTCCGCCTTCCGCCTTCGGAACTCATAAATCAGAAACATAACTTTTAACGAAATTATTCAGGCACGTTTCACCTTCCGCTTTCCCATGCGGAACTCTGGAATAAAAAAACTAACAGATGGAAAAATCCTTTATCCACATTTCCGCTTTCCACATAATGCCTTTCCGCCTTCTAGTGTAGAAGTCGAGAATCGAAAATCCAAATTTCGACCTTAACCTTTTTCCCATCTTCCACCTCCCGCCTTTCGCCTTCCACAAGCGGATTCTAGGGTGTGAAAAATATACTTTTTCCTTAGATTCTCCAGCTCTTTTTCTGGTTCCGACTTCCTCCTTCCGCAGGTGGAT
Source organism: Pseudotsuga menziesii (assembly GCA_001517045.1). Lineage (NCBI taxonomy): Eukaryota > Viridiplantae > Streptophyta > Pinopsida > Pinales > Pinaceae > Pseudotsuga > Pseudotsuga menziesii. The sequence continues at coordinate 264,629 of LPNX011157315.1, forward strand.
TTCGAGGTGTGGAAAACCAACATTTTTCCTTGTCTTTTTTCCTATTTTACACCTTCCACCTTCCGCAGGTGGATCCCGTAGTGCAAAATCCCACATTCTGCTTTGTTCCAACTTTTGTCTTCCGCCTCCCGCCTCTCGCCTTTCGCAGGTGGATTTTGGGGTGTGAAAAATCTTAAGTCAGATGCCTTCTGAGTCTATAACTAGGCTTCTAGCCTTCATGATCATAAGAAGAATACATTGAAACATACAAGGCATATACAGATGCAAATGCAGGAACATTTAACAACAACAAACTCTAATGAAATCATTAGCAAGCATTCATCATATTCAATTCATTCATAAGCAAATACAATGCATAACTAAGAATAATAGAGAATACTTATCTTAAAGATGAAGTTGTCTCGCAACTAGCTATGTCGCTACAACATTCCACCCAACCATAGGCCAGTTGTGTTCATTAATCTCTCAACACAACTGCCATCCTTGAGCTGGGCATGACTTCTACAAGGAACTAGGGATCAACAGACTCACACACAACCATATCATATCACACATAGTCAAGCCAACACACAATTGGGTTTATCGGATTGTCCAGCCAAGCCAACACATAGTTGGGTTTATCAGGCTACAGGCTAACAAGCCAAATAGATGGGTTATGCAGGCTACTCAACCAAGCCATCTCACTGTTGGGTTTCACAGGCCAATCATCCAATCCAACGAACAGTTGGGTTTCACAAACTGCACACAGCTAAGCCAACATTCACATTAAGGACCATCCAAGCCAACTAACAGATGGGTTTCACAGGCTACTCAGCTAAGACATCTCACTGCTGAGTTTCACAGGATATTCAGCCAAGCCAGCTAGTTGGGTTTATCAAGCTGTCCAACTAAGGATCAAACATGGTGAAATGCACAACAAGACGCAACCAAGCTAATGTCCGAGTGGGTTTCATAGGCTTCCCAACCAAGCTAATATACAATTGGGTTTTGCAGGTTGTCAGGCAAGCCAATCTATGTTTGGGTTTCACAGGCTATCAAGGTAGTGGAAAGGAATAATGGGTAAGCTAGTAGCTCATTCAAGAGCTAGGGACACATCCACAAGAACTATCTGTCCTGATATCCACATTACCTACACCCCAACAAAAGGAAGCATCCCCTTCTCTGGTAGATAGTCGCTTGGGCTATGCCTTCCCTTCTAGTTCTCTTCAGGGCATGCAATGAAGATTCACCATGCACTCTTATATTTTCATGATGTTGCTCTCTACACTAGGTTTATCAATCCCATTCGACGTCTCTTCCACTCCTAAGTCTTGCATAGACTTCAAACCCAAACTATGGTGCACATCACATCAAACCACAAGGAGACACAACAACACAAGCTCCACTTTGTAACACAGAGAAATAGGGTTTCATACCACTCTGTGGTTCAGAATAACATTGAAACCCATCAACCAAGGTCTCGATAAAGGAAAATACTTGCATAAATGCATAGCAACACGTGCTAGCTCTCGGTACGTCTTCGGGATCGGGAATAATGGATGACGCGTAAGTGAATGATCATGAATCCCCCAACAATGAACGCTGAGGAACAACAAAACCTTCCTCAACTAAGGAAATACAGACTGAAATGCACCACGTGCTTCCTTGCGTCAGGAGCAAGAATGTGGCTTCCCAGACTGCAGGTTGCAGGAAAGCTTAGTCACGAAACCGATTGCCATGCCTTGCTCTGCTCATGACATTAACTGCCTGAAATGTTCTTATGGAAGAATTGAATGATTGAGGACATAGGATAAAAAGGTAGCTGAGGTATTATGGGTTCTCCCATTGACATCTAGTCTCACCCTATTGGCTCAGGATTTTGACTAAATCCCTGCCCTATTCCTTGTGAAATCATGCCCCCATCTCTTTCACGTTGCAGTGCATAGCTAGCTATGGTATTTTATTAAATTGTACATTTACATGATATTCCAAAATTTGTTGTGCTTGATCAGCACTATAACCATAGGTAACAACCTTGATCACCTATACACAAAATAGTAAATCGATGGCAGGTCCTTGACCTTGAGCTCCTTGCCATGATTTACATACAATATATGCATAATGTACAATTTCAATACCATGGAGTCAAAACTGGGGTGTTACGTTTCCCTCCCCCTTCATTAGCACTGTCCTCAGTGCTTTACAAAATTGAACAAAATTGGACGTGGCAATCGCATGACATCCTATAGCTCCCACATAGCCTCATCTGGACCGTAGTGCTTCGATTGCACCTTTACCTGTCCAATAGCTCGATTCCGAAGCACTGTGACCTTCCTGTTGAGGATGCACAATGGCTTAGTTTGGAACTCTCCCTCGGGTTCCACCTGAATCACATCCCAATTTATCACATGGTTAGGATCATGTACACATTTCTTAAGCAAAGAAACATGGAAAACATTATGAGCCCTAGTGCTAGGAGGAAATGCAAGTCTATATGCAACTAACCCTATTCTTTCAAGCACTTCAAAAGGCCCACAATATCTAGGTGAAAACTTGGCACAACTTCCAAGCTTCAAGGAACTCTTCCTTGCCCTCACTCTGAGGTAAACATGATCCCTAACACTGAAATCTCTATATACTCTATGATTGTCTGCACAAGTCTTCTGTCTATCTTGGGTTGATTTCAGGTTCTGCCTAATCTTTGCAACCTCTTGCTCCATTTCCTTGAGCAATTATGGACCAAGAATAATCATGCTCACTGGATTATCCCAAGTCACTGGTGTCCTACAACTTCTCACATACAGAGCTTCATATGGACTCATTCTAGTGATGCTTGCTATCCATTGTTATAGGAAAACTCTACCAAGTGTAAATAATCTTCCCACTTGTATGGTTTTTCCATCACATACATGCGAAGCATGTATTCAAGCACCTGATTCACTCTCTCTGTCTGTCCATCAGTCTGAGGATGGTAGGTAGTGCTGAAGTTCAACTTGGTACCCAAATATGCAAATAGACCCTTCTAAAACTTGGAAGTAAACTTGGGATCCCTGTCAGAGACTATTGCCTTAGGCAATCCATGCAATCTAAAAATATCCTTCATGAAGATTTTCGCAATGGCATCAGTCTTATACGTGGACTTGAATGGTATAAAATGTGATTCCTTTGTCAACTTGTCCACTACAACCATGATGGAATCATGTTGTCTCCAAGTCATTGGAAATCCTGTAATAAAATCCAGGGAAATAACTTCCCATTTCCATTCTGGGAGTGGAAAAGGCTGTAATAACCCTGCTGGGTTTTGATGCTCAACCTTCACCTGCTGACATTTCATGCACTTAGAAATACTCAACAATGTCCTTTTTCATTCCTAGCCATAAATACTGCTTCATGGCTGTAGAAATTGTTTTTTGATATCCCGAGTGACCAGAATATGGAGCTTGATGGATTTCACCCATAACAATTCTCCTCAACATTTGGAATATAAATTTTGTTCTTATAGGTAATAAATTCATCTTCTTCCCATTTATATCCCTCATACTTCTTTTCAAGACTTTGCTGCTGCAACTTGTCCTTGATCTGTACATACATTTCATCCTCAGCATTATGATTAACAATCTGTCGTCTCAAATCTGATTGGCAGATACTAAGAGATGCTGCATGCATTTCATGCACCTTCTTGCTGAGTGCATCAACCACTTTATTTTCTTTTCCTTTTATGTGTTTGATTTCAAAATCAAACTCACATAAAAACTCCAGCCATCTAGCTTACCTAGCATTTAGAGTTGGCTGATCAAACAAATACTTCATACCACAATGGTCTGTCCTTTGCTCAAATTTTCTGCCCATTAAGTAAGTCCTCCACATATTGAGAGCATGTACTATGGCTGCATGTTCTAAATCATGAGTAGCATAGTTCTTCTCATGATCCTTCATCTTTCTTGACTCATAGCATAACACGTGGTTGTTTTTCATAAGAACTCCTCCAATTTCTTGATTACATGCATCAATACACACCACATAATCTTTTTCTGGGTCTGCAATTTTCAGAATTGCTGCTCTTGTAAGAAGATTCTTCAACTACTGGAAGCTCTCCTCACATCTTGGTGTCCATTCAAACTTTATCCCCTTATTTTGCAAAGAAGTGATTGAATGTGCAACCTTGAAGAATCCTTCAATGAACCTCTTGTAGTATCCCACAATTCCCATAAAAGATATCACATCTGTCATCTTTCTTGGGAATGACCAATTCATAATGGCCTCAATCTTCTCAGGATCCACATATATTCCTTCCTCTAAGATAATGTGACCCAAGTAGTGAATTTTATCTTTATAGAAGTCACACTTGCTCAACTTTGCATATAGCTTATGCTCCCTTAGCAATTGCAATGTCAGTCTCAGATGTTCTTCATGCTCTTCTTCATTCTTAAAATAAATAAGAATGTCATCCAGGAAAATAAGAACAAACTTGTCCAGATACCTGCTGAAAGCACTATTCATGAGACACATAAATGTAGCTGGTGCATTTGTTAGAACAAATGTTATCACTACAAACTCATAGTGTCCGTACCTTGTTCTGAAGGATGTCTTATGATTATCTTCATTTTTTATTCTTACCTGATGGTAACCAAAGCTCAAGTCAATCTTGGAAAATACCTTTTCTCCTCTGATTTGATAAAAAAGGTCATCAATTCTAGGCAAAGGATATTTATTCTTCACAGTGACTTTTTTCAACTGTTTGTAATCAAGACACAACCTGAGTGTACCATCTTTATTTCTCACAAATAGAATTGGTGCTCCCCAAGGAGACACATGTCCTGATATACTTCTTTTCCAATAACTCTTGCAGTTTCATCTTCAGCTCAAGCAATTCCAGTGTGCTCATCCTGTAGGGTGTCTTAGACACTGGTGCTGCTTCAGGCACAATGTCGATTGTAAAGTCAATGTCTCTCTTTGGAGGAAGCCCTGAAATTTCATCAGGAAAAACATCCCTGAATTCCTGCAATACATGAAAGTACTCAAACCTAGGAGTTCATTCTTTGTTGCTTCCAAAACATGGCCTACATACAATCTACAACCTTTCCTACATAACTTCTTCAGCTGCATTGCTGAAATATGCCTAATAGATATCACCTTTGGAATGCCTCTTACAACCCTTGGATTCCATTCTTCATCCATGCATTCAAAAGTCTTGTTGTAACAATCAAGCTTAACTCTGTGCACTTCTAACCAATCCATTCCAATGAGAATATCATAGGAACCAAGTGGCATAACATTCAAGTCTGCACACGTGACTAACCCATCCATGACAAATGGACATTTCTCTACCACTTCACTAACTTTTCTCTTGGTTACAGTAGCTAGTTGAACTAACCATGATTTGCTATGAATTAACTTATTAAAAGCACAAATCTCAACAACTCTAGGAGTAATATAACTGTGAGTAGATCCAGGGTCAATCAAAACAGAAATAGATTGCTCAGTAATCTTAGCTACAACTGCAACCATAGTTGATTGATGGTTTTCCTGGCGGTCCTCTTGCATTGCATAAATTCTAGAGACAATCCTTGCTACTTGACCCACAGTTTCAGCTTCTTGAATGTTGTCAGCTTGCCTTACATACCCATTCTCAAGTGGACAATTACTGCGCATATGGTTTTCTCCACATATTGAGCATTGGAGTGGTTCTCTGATCTCCTTTGGATTTCTTGGCCTGTCTTCCATCACCCTAGCTGGCTTAGTCACAGCTTGTGATGGTTTCCTTTGCTGATTTCAGAAGTGAGAAGGTTTGAAACCTTTCTTTATTTGGTCAAACTTTTCATTCCTCTTGTCCTTCCATGCCTTATGGATATCAGGTTTTCTTTTGTTCTGAGCATAGCAATAATTAGCCTTCCTGATATCCTCTTCTAAAGTTCTAGGTTCATCAAATTCAAATCTGTCTTTGTAAGATTGAGGTAACCCACTCATAAAACGTTGGATTTTCCCTTTATCATCCATGATGTATCTGACATACCTCAACAACTCCAAGAATTTGTTTGCATACTCTTCCATGGTCAACTGTCCCAATTTCTGCTCATGGAACTCTTTAATCTTATCATCATTGTACATGTCAAAGAGGTACTTCTCCTTGGAATACTTCTTGAACTACTCCCACACAATATTTTTATCATTGATCTTCCTCACCTGCCTGAGGTGCTCCCACCATATATATGCTCTTCCATTAAGATTGAAGATGGCTACCCTTGCGTTCATATTTCCAGAGCAGTCTTAGACTTGGAGATATTTCTTCATCCCAAGAAGCCAAGATTCAGCTTCTTGACCAGTCTTTACCTCACCATTAAAGGTAGGAGGCCTTGCCTTCTTAAATTCATCACATGAACTGCTCTGGTAACACCTCTTCCTCTTATTCCTATGAGATGAAGAGCTTGAACCCCTAGTGGATCCTTTGGAGTCAGATGATCCACTAGAAGACCTCTTTCTCCTTCTGGTACTGCTCCTACTTCATTCTGGATGTACTTCCCGATGCCTAGAGTTCACCTACCTTTGGATATCTATAAAACTCTGCAACATGGTTGCATTTAGCTGATTCTACTCTTCCTGAGCTTTAATCATTCTTTCATTGTCTTCTTTGTAACTCTGCATCTCCACCCTTAGGCTTCTCATGGTGGCTGCAAAATCTGGGGGAGTCTCTTGATATCTTCTCCCATTAGATTTTGTTTCAGCATTTCCAACTCGGACATTTTCCCCCATGGCATCTGCCCTGTGCCCATAGGGATCTTGGGCATCATCCATTATGTAGGTTCTCATGGTCGAGCCAAAACCCACTTTTCCAATCTACACTATGACTCTACAAAAATGTGTTGATAAACACACACTGTTAGACAATCTGAGAATTCAAAAACACTTACCATGGAACCAATAGCTCTGAAAACAATTCACTTAGACCATCTAGGCCCAATGTTGTAACCGTTAGCTCGGATACCACAATGTCACAGCCCCTTCCACCCTGGAGGAGAAATGCGACCTCAACTACACTCTGATACCACAATGTCACGTACCCATACCCCGATTATCATGCAAAATTAAAATTTTTCTTAAATAACCATGGCTCTTCTTTTGAAACAGAGGGCATGGCTGTGAAAAAACTCTTCAACATTCATGCTTAATCATAAAATCCACTGTAGCAGTCGTTTCTCCCTTAACAGATCCATTATGTGATCGAAAATTCTTTTTCTGCATTGAACCTGTCCTTTCCTCCCTTCGGCTTCAACATTCCCCTTTTCGCCTTCCACTGCGGAATCGAAAATTGAAAACATAGCGTACGACTGAGCCATTCAAACCACGTTCCACCTTCGACCTTCAGAACTCGTACATCAAAATTTTGACAGAATTATTCAGCCACATTCCGTCTTTCACATTCTGCTTTTCCACCTTCCCATGAGGAACTCGGGAATCGAAAAACTAACAAACGACGAAATACTTTATCCACATTTTCGCCTTCTGTGTTTCGCCTTTCCACCTTTCAATGCGGAACTCGGGAATGGAACATGACACCCTGATAGGAAACATCACAATATCCTTATATTCATTTGGAAAATCAAGAAAATTTGATATTCAAGTTACTCACAGGGAAATCACAACTATTGTTGTGGCACCGACAAACTCAAGAAATCAAATGGTGGCAATAATGTCAAAATTGCTCCATGTTTCAAGAAAAACATTACACAAATATACTAAAATCACGGTCTTAATAGATGAAAACAATGAAGCTTCTTGTTGCTCTCTTCTTTACAAGGAACCCTATCATGACTTGCTTTGTTAAGACATTAGAGAGAAGGTGGTAGAGTTTTGGGACAACCATTCACATGCTATACTACATTGAAAGCATGTCTTACAACAACATTTATCTATAGGGATTTATGTTGAGCATTGTAAACATGTTATGGAGACGATAAGAGTTGCATTGTTCGAGGAATTTCAAGAGGCCAATCCAAGTGTCATGATCATAATCATCATGTTTGACAAGTTAAAACCATGGTATATTAGGCCGAACACAATTCATGACACTTGTTGTTGTCGATACGATGTTGAATTGTGTAGAAGGAGCAAGTTGATAAGTCGACTTGAACGATAGCCGACTTAGTTGATCAGCCGACTAAGTCAATGGGCCGACTGAGTCGATCAACCGACTAAGTCAGTTGACCAACTAAACTAAGAGATTAGGTCGGCCACCTAAGGTCGTGTCAGTTCATCGAACCGACAGGTAGTTATTTTGTAACCATTATGTAATCATATATATTAGGTTGTTGAGCCAGATGAGAACTCAATTCAGTTCTTTGTGTTGTATGGACTCATTTGTATAATATAATCTGTTATTCACCTATTTGTTCTTATCTCTTGTCTCTGTTTTATTTATATATGTTTTAGTGTGTATTATTGGTAACCTTATGTGATCTGTGAGATTACAACATTGGTTCCATTGCCGGTAGTACACGACTGGAATGTATGCAAACAGATGATACCGGAGCAGGAGATTAAGGACTGGTGGGAACGTAAAGTTGCAAACTATTTGCAGAATTACGCGCGAATGAACATATTAACAATCGCACAAGCAAAAGAAAGATTTTTCACAGAGACGCATGAAAAGTTTGTCGAATCAGTGCCCCAACTTTTGAAGAAATTCTTGGATGAGAAAGCCGAATGGGATTAAAGAACAACAGTTGCTGGAAAAACTGATCCGTGGAGGTAGAACAAACTTGTCGGAGTGGTTTGAGAAAATACCGACGGCTTCTGTGAGGAGCAAGCAGTCGAAGACAGAACTTCGGTGGAAACAGTCAAGGAGAAATTTTACACAGATCTCACCGAACAATTTCTGTGTTCCCTACCGACCTTGCTGTTCAAATTCTTGATCGAGAAAGGAGTAGGACATATTGTCGAACCTCATCCATCACTTCATGAATTGCCATCAAACTCTGACTGGGCGGAGAAGTAGAGGAAGTGGGAAAAATTCATTGCAGAAAGGGAGTGGGAATACTTCCTAAGCAAATAGACCGAACTATCCGGGCTTTCTAAAAAGAGTCGGGTAGGCTATGGGGGGGTAGCTGGTCATATGTCGAGATAGAGTATAGTGGATTCTAGTCGACTAGAACTAGATACCAGTCACCAGTAATGAAAATTTGACTAAAAGGGAACCCAAGAGAATAGTATCATACGAAGGTATGTCAGACACTCAAAAAATAGAAAGGGAAGAGAGACATCAGAGAAGGGAAGCAAGACGAGAAAGAGGCTTAGAGCTGCACAGAGGAAGGACTCCTAGGGAGAATGACCAAGAAGAGAGTTCACTAGAGTTAGGTCATGACCGACATGAAGAAGGCATGGAACAAGAAGCGTCCCCTATGGAGGAAGAATTGTGGATAGAGCAGCCAGAAGCTCTCCAATTAAGAGCTCCCAATAAAGGAACAACCCTCTCTCCATTGAATCCGCATACTCAAATACATACTATTATCGAAGAAGACCTCCGACTACGAGCTGGTGACTTTAGTATATGGAGTCGACTAGGAGATGACATGTACACTGGATGGCACCTCATTATACATCGACAAGAGGAAGGGAATTGGGTGACCTTTCAAGCGGCACCCTCCCACCGAAGTATCCACTTGCTCTTACCGACACATGAAGGAGTGCCCCCTTGCCAAATATAGCTTTAGAAGAAATAGAACATTCAGAACTGTGGCCAAATAGTTGTAGTGGACCATTGACAGCAAAAGTCGACATCAACCGACTGCAAGTCGACAAAGAATCAATAACCGATAGGAACGGAAGCTCTGTCGACTAGAGTTCCACAAAGACGAATACACCAACAACCCCACCACCCTCACCACCACCCCCACCTCCACTGCCGCCTCCTCCTGAGAGCAGTGACAGTGATTCAGACATGGGTCACGAATTGGATCACATTCCTCTATATGAGGGGGATGAGGACCCCAGACAACACTTGTTCATCTGCGAGTCGACTTGGGAGGCCAACCAAGTTACAGACAAAGATATAAAAATGGCATAATTTGCAGGTGCCTTAAGGAAAATGGCATTGACGTGGTACATGAACTTTTCGAAGAGACAACCAAAAGCAACAAAAGCTGATATTAAGGCGCAATTTTCGTCATTTTTCAAAACCCCAGATGCTAAGCACCTAGCCACGAAAAAACTAAAAACCACATTACAAAAGCCAGGGGAATCTGTTCGTGACTACGATAAGCATTGGAAAGACCTACTAAGCCAGCTGGATTATGTTATAGATGAACAGTTACTAATCTAGTGGTTTCTTATAGGGCTATCTCAGAAAGTGCACCGACACATCAGTCTGGAGACGTTCAAAACTTACGAAGATGCGCTAACAAAATCTCTTCAGGTGGAGATGGACGAAGACATACCTGCTTACCCCACGGACCACAGATTGGAAGAATAGCTTGAGAATGTACAAAAGTCTCTAAAAGAGTTAAGCCTCAAGAATCAAGAGATCTGGTGCACCAAATGCTTGACGGCCAGCCATTCCAAAGATAGCTATTAAGAAGAGTACAGCTGACAGGATGTTTGATTCGTACAGACCAAGTCCTTTTGTGAAATTTGCTAGGAGCACGGAGATCACTCGATGAAAGATTGCCCATTCAACATGAAGAATGGCAAGGCCTCCTGGTGTGCCATCTGCAAGACCAAAAGTCATAACATGGTCGACTGTCAGTTGAACCTGAAGAACCAACAGAACTATCAGGCGGCCTATCAAACTAATGTAGTAGCACAGCATAACGAGCAAAACAATCTAGCGAATGATCAGAATGGACAGAGATACGATGGTCGACGATATGAGCACCGGTATGACAATCGATGCGTAGGTTACGGAGGACGAGGTCAATTCCCTGGGAATTGCGACAACCGACCGCGTCGACCCATTCAGTGCTTCACATGTTATAAAGAGGGTCATCGGTACGCAGACTGTCCATATAAAGACAAAAATGATCTCAAATTTTGTACTCACTGTGGGGTAAGGGATCACTCACTAGAGGATTGCCCTACCATGTTAGAAAAAATTAATACGAAAAAAAATGTTAATGTCTTGTCCTGTGTGCAAAAAAATGATGTAATAGCCACCAAAAATTTACATATTGTAACTCGACAAGGAACTAAAATAGGAGTTGATAACCCCAGAATCAGTAAAATAAAAGAGAAAAATCTCTATCCTGACCCACTGAAGGAAAAACAAATATACAAAGAGGCAACTAATGTATTCAAAGAAATTGCACGACAAGAAAACGTTCATAACAGTCGACCTAACACAATAAAAGAATTAATCCAGCTCATTCAAACAGACAATTCAGTATCCCAGTTCATCGAATTGCTGTATGAAATAAAAGGTACCAACTCTAAAAAACAAACAAAGAACATCTGTAGCTTAAATAAAAAAGACAAAGGTGATGCCGACCCCCTTGTCGACTTGGAAATCGAAGGATACCACGTCCAACAAGTAGTGCTCGATTTCGGCTCACAAGTAAACATCATGACTTGTGACACTGGGGAACAAATGGGCAGACCTCGACTATATGAGTCAGGCATATACCTGAAACTAGCTGACCAAGGCCTAATTGAACCCATTGGACTCTAGAAAAACGTCGACAGGAATATAAAAGGAATCTTGACCAAGGTTGATTTCGAAATCATTGACCCAATGGAAGGATCCAGTTCCTTCCCAGCGCTAGTCGGTCGACCTTGGGGTAGAAAGATGAAAGCATCCATATCCCTGGACAAGGAACGAATCAAATTAAAAGAAAATGGACAAAAGGTCATTGTACCCATTCATCCATCTCAAGGGGAACCTTGGACTGAACCTATTGATGAAGAAGTCGATGTCCGACAACTCTACCAAATCCACAACAATGCAGATTACATAGAACCAAATATCCATGGAGAACTTCACCTAGGTAACCAAGACTTAGTTGGTTATAATTTCGACGCTGAATTATATGACTGGGAGATTGAGAACTACAAAACACAAGAAAGAGGGTGCTGGACTATACAGAAAGTGCAGAAAAATCCCACCCAACAGTGCTTGATAGTGTCCATTGTCCCAAAAATATTTGAAAAGAAAATTAGGGAACGCCCTACCTTACAACCAACCAACCTGAATACTACACAACTACCAAAGTATAAGGAAAGGGAATCACCAGTCATGCATGTCGAACAAGTTTCCAAAAATATTGGTGAACATGGCCGACTTCAAAGCCTAGTTGAAACTTTTATAGGACAAGCTGCTAGATGGTGGGATACCCATCAGACAAGACTACAGACCTGGACAACTGCTTCAACTTACTTTGTCGAAAGGTTTGGAGGAAAGAAGTTAACCCAACAAGCTCAGATACCTGTATTCACTCAAGGATAGAACCCAGAAGATCATATCAAAACATGTGAAAAGGAGTGGAGAAGACTTGGATACAAGGATGAACGAGCATGGCCACACTTGTTCCCATCAACCCTAGCCGGCTTACCAAACAAATGGTATAATATGGAAGAAGATAGAGGTGAAACCTTCTCATGGCATGAACTCAGGGAAAATTTTATTAAAGATTTCAACTTTATACCTCAAAATAAAAATTTGGTCGAAACAGCAAAATAAATTAAAGAATTTATCCAGTCGACCAAAAATAAACCCTTACAAGATCACCGACAGACAAGGAAATATAACAAAATACAAACACAGCTAAAGCCACAGTCGACAAGATTATAGTTAGAAAATGAAAACACAGAAGGAAAAAGCTTTAGATGGAAATCCAACCATATCGAAACAACAAAACCTATTTGTACAATCCTGAAAGTCGAAACAACTGACAAACCAGATACCGACAGAATGACTGCAGCCGACTTCCCTACCACATTCTCACAGTTCAGAGAAGGAAGTTGACCGATCAATGAAGCCAAAGCACCAGAATGGCTAGATGCTAAATTCAAAACTAAAGAATTCGACATCTCAAATGATGATCGACCAAAAATGGCAAAGATTGGTGACTACTAGAGCGAAGAACAGACCACAGAGATTGTAAACTTACTAAGGGAATTCCAAGATGTATTTGCTAGAGATTACAAAGACCTCAAAGGCTTAGTCCACGAAATGGGAGAAATGAAAATTGATACTGAACTTGATGTTTGACCTGTGAAGAAAAGGCCATATAAACTAGCTCACAAATAAAAGGAGATAGTCAAAAAGGAAATTGATAACATGTTAGCAGGAGGCATCATCTACCTGATCGACCAATCAGAATGGGCAAGTCCAATGGTGCTACAACCTAAGAAACATGATCCGACTAGACTAAGAATTTGTGTCGACGTCAGGGAACTAAACAAAGTAACACTAACAAACCCATTTCCAACCCCTTATGCAGATGAAATCTTGAATGAAGTTGCAGGACATGAATGCTACTCATTTACAGATGGATTCTCAGGCTATAACCAAGTGCCAATAGCTAAAGAAGACCAGAAGAAGACAAACTTTGTGTGTGAATTTGGTTCCTTTGGTTACAAAGTTATGCCTTTTGGATTAAAGAATGCACTTGCAGTGTTCTCTCGAATTGTTGTTAAAACATTTCAAGAATACATTTACAAGACCATGGCAGTATACTTTGATGACTGGACAATATACTCCATGCTAAAAGATCATTGCAAATGGCTTCGACTTATGCTGGAGAGATGTCGACAGATTCAAATTTCCCTAAACATCAAGAAATGCATATTTGTGACCCCCATCAGGATATTATTAGGGCACATTCTCTGTAAGGAAGGTATCAAGGTTGACTTTGCAAAGATTAAAATTATCCTCGACCTGAAACCACCAGTAAACCCAAAACAAGTCAGGGTGTTACTTGGCCACACAGGCTATTACAGAAAATTCATAAGATATTATTCAGATATGAGCTATCCTCTTGAGGAAATATTAAGGGAAGATCAAGAGTTTAACTGGACAGAGGAATGCCACATATCATTCGAAAAATTAAAAAGAAAACTAGTCGAAGGCCCCATCCTAAAGTTTCCAAACTGGTCGATCAAATTCCATGTTCATAATGATGGATTAGGCCTCGCAATAGGAGCAATCCTAACTCAACCAGGATACCTAACTCAACCAGGATATGATGGAATGGATTATCCCATAGTTTACAACAACAGAAAATTAAACAAAGTTGAAAGAAACTATTCGACCATAGAAAGAGTAGCCCTAGGAATGGTCTTTTCCCTACAAAAATATCAACATTATCTCTTAGCTAATCCATTTATATTCTATATCGACCATCAGGCCCTGAAGTATCTCGTCAATAAACCACTCCATCATGGAAGGATTTGTCGATGGCTACTTCTCTTCCAAGAATTTGAGTTTGAAGTTGTTGTCCGACCAGGGAAGTTAAATGTCGGTCCCGACCATTTATCCCAAATCGACACAAGAGAAGAACCTACAGGATTCGACGATGACTTACCTGATGCACATTTATTTTAGATAGAAGCAGTCCTAGCAGAACTAGAAGAAATAGCTCAGTTCTTAGAAGATGGACATGCACCAGAAGGCATGACCACCAAGAAAAAACAGATCTTAGCTATGAAGGCTGCACCATACAGTATCATCAATGGATTTTTATACAAAATGGGATTAGATGATATCCTCAGAAGATGTGTACTAGAACATGAACGAGACCACATTATCCATGAAGCACACTAAGGACCTGCGGGAGGACATTTCCAAGCAGACACAACTGCAAAGAAAATCCAACAGTCAGAATTATGGTGGTCGACACTCCACAGAGATTACAAAAATTTTGTTAGTCGATGTCACAGATGTCAATGACTAGGTCGACCCCTGCCTAGCACATAAATTCCTTTGATATCAGTAAACCCCAGTCTCACATTTGAAATCTGGGCCATAGACTTCATAGGACCATTTCCTATACCAGCAAAAAGGTCAGGTGCAAGGTATACCATTACTGTAGTGGAATATGTCACTAAATGGGTAGAAGCTGAACCGGTCGATACATGTTCTAGTGAGATAGCTGCTAAGTTTATCTATGAGAATATCATCACTAGATTTGGATGTCCACTAACCCTGATTAGCAACCAGGGGACACACTTTATCAACAAAACTATCAAAAACCTAACCGACCAGTTCCAAATCGACCACCATCGGAGTACAGCATATCATCCTCAGTCGAATGGAGCAATTGAAGCATTCAATAAAACATTAACAAGAGTATTAACTAAAATTTGTAATGCTGATAAGGACGACTGGGATGAGAAAATACCTACAGTCTTATGGGAATACAGAACAGCCTATAAACGATCGACCGACCAAACTCCTTTTCAACTAGTCTATGGACAAGAAGCAGTAGTTCCACTACACTTCCGACAACATACACCTATTATCACAGAAAATACTACATGTCGATGTCGAACAGGGAAGGAAGGACTGACTATTTCAACTCAGCAAGCTGGAAGAGCATCGAATCATGGCTACATAACACTAAGAAATCCAGAAGTAACAACAGAAAGCATGGCACGACTGCAACATCAAGAACAAAAAACTATCGGTCGGAGACATTGCTTTACTATACAATAGTCAGGTCAAAGGAAAACCTAAGAAGCTCCACACATAATGGATGGGACCTTACGTTGTCGAAGAGATACATCCCAATGGATCAGTCCGACTAAGGATGTTACAGGGCATAGTTTTTCGGAAGCTCGTTAATGGAGCTCGACTGAAACGTTACAGAAACTAAATAAAACAAAATACCAAAAAAAAATACAAAAAAACATATAATGACCATAACTGTCAACCAAAATCCATAAAAAACTAAAAATTCCAAAAATAAAATAATACCCTACAAATAGAAAACCATGACAGGAAATCACCATCTCGACAACCGCCATCATGACCATCGACCAAGCACCATCGACCACTTTCATCGACCGACTACTTCCGTCGACCATTCTCATCACCGACATCAACCAACGACTTTGATAGACCCATTGCGCATTCATGACATCGATCGCTGAAAGCAATCCGCCATTAACACACACTCACGTATTCTAGCTGGAACATCAGGTCCGCCATTAATACACCCATCGCTGCACACAACCGCAGCATTGCCTATAAATACTGGATCGTTGAAGGATCATTCACTACAACCTATACAGACAGAGCATCAGAGCATCCAGCCGACCAAAAACCGAGAACCCCTTAGTGACATCGACCACCAAACCGACACAATGGCCCCCAAACAAACTAGAGCCTCGACCAAAGCCAAGGAGATACAGGCAGCAAATACACCTTTATTCCGCAGGCTAAAAAACATAAAAAACACCAAAGTACAGGAAGGCTCATGGCAAAATCTATGGACCGAAATACAAGAATGGGCCTTTGTCGACAAAAAGGCCACTCAAGCAGCAGAGAAAATCAAATGCAACACTCTCTTCAGCTATGCCAACGCACCGCTTATGGCCAGCTTTGGTGGCACAAAGGAAATTGGTGTCAAATTGATCATCAGTCGGTATCACAA
The DNA here is from genome assembly GCA_001517045.1 of Pseudotsuga menziesii. Classification (NCBI taxonomy): domain Eukaryota; kingdom Viridiplantae; phylum Streptophyta; class Pinopsida; order Pinales; family Pinaceae; genus Pseudotsuga; species Pseudotsuga menziesii. Next base: position 281,188 of record LPNX011157315.1, read on the forward strand.
TGGCCATTTCTACTTTGACTTGCCGGTCGACATCTCTGGAGATGTCATCTCCAAGATGACCAGTCTCTCTAATGAAAAAAACCTCATACCAGCCGTAATCAAAGAAGGACTGGTTGAAGAGCTCACTGGGTCACCTTCCGGTAAAAACTCCAAGGGGTTGATGATTAGCCAAATCACAACCCGAATGCCACGGATTATGGCCAAAATAATTGCAATAACACTCACTCTAGCAGGTCGAGGCAGCGACCTTAAGTTAGAAATGCTAGAAGCCATCGACACCATTGCTACCGACGGACGAATATACAGATGGGGTGATTATGTCACCGACATGGTGAAGACCATCTGTGAGAGATGTCAAGAAATGGAGGGTATCATCAAGTTCCCCTCCTTCATCTTATGGATTTTCATGTACCACATCTACCCATAGGGGAGTCCAGTATTTTGGGAACCATCGAAGTTCAACATGTGGAGATTTAGACCATTCTCCCATAAAGGAACCTTGCACGAACTTGAGCGCGGGAAAGTACTGCTGGAGAACAGGTTCCAACAGCTCAAAGTCCGCACGACTAGATGGAGGGTGCCTCAAAACATTTGACAAAATATACCGGTGAACTCCCACATCCAACTGGAGGTCGACCATACCTTGGTGTGGTAAATGCAAGGCAACAATTCAAATGCCAAAGCCCTCGACTACTATCCATCTGTCGACCAGATCTTTTGGGAACTGTCTCGACAAGCCAAAACAAAAATACTAGTACTAGCAGGAGCAAAGCTGATCGACTTCTCGATCGAAGAGACGCTCATGAACCAGGAAAAAGAGGAAGACTATGAGCTCAACCTCTATATCAACACATTTGTGTTGGAGGAGACACCGATCGAACACACCGGTTGATCGCAGATAACAATCAAACCGTCAATCGTAAAAGAACAAAACCCTAGACCGCAAAGCCAAAGCCGCAGCCATAGCAGCAAATAACTCCTCCAGCTGCAGAAAGTGTCACCCCGACTCAAGAGCCAGGGGGGGAGACAGAGCCAGAAAACCCTGAGTACACTGTCACAAAAGGCATCATTCGAAAATTGTTGAAAGAAATAGCAGCGTCCAGGAAGAAGCTCAAAACACAACAACAACAACAAGGTAAAGGTAAGCACAATATTATCCTTGCCGACTCATCAGAAGATGAGGAGGAACTGGCATCCACGACCCTCGATATCATAGAGGATGCCACAACAAATAAAGTGCCAGTTGAAACCCAGTTCCAACGATTTGTCGACGCAGGAGCACAAGCAAGTCGACCAAAGAAAGCAAAGACTATGACGATTCCTAAAAACGTCGTTGATCTTGTGTCGATGCCTCCACCCCCGTCACCGATGCAAATAACCGAGGAACAAGCATCGACACCACAATCAGTCAGCCCCCTCGACTTATGCAAAAGTGCGATGTCGGAGGCTTTCAAAGCAAAATTCAGCAGAGATAGGGACTTGCAGGCTTTCTTTGAGAAACTACCTGTGTTGTTTATGTTGGCTCTGAAGATCTCTACAAAAGCACCTATATTCATGTCTGGAGGACACCAACCAGGACAGGACACACAGTCCCTAATCGTTGCAACCATTTTGTCGATTTTCGAAAGGAATCTTGACAAGGAATCTAAAGTGATTGTACGTCGGTCATCAATTATTGCACCGACCGTCCTCGTACCCTAAGCCGACCTACCAGCCACTATACCAACTGAAGGAGAAACTATGGATGACATAAACTCACACCCTCAACCTGACAACACACCACTTAACCATACTTCCCCCAAACCAATCACCCTCGACCATTCGCCAACTCCATCACCACCACCACCACCATCTCCACCACCACCACCACCCCCTGACCCAGAGAAAGCCCCCCCACAACCGACTGCATCCACACAACCAGAGGTGGTAGCCATCCCACTGCCCCAACTAGACAAACCTTCGGCCTCTAACACACAAACCAAATATCCCGCCTCGACTGTTGCAGGTACACAGGAAGCAGATAAAGAAAAGCATAAGAAGAGGAAGGAGAAACATAAGAAGGAGCATCATGTAAAGACTTCAAAGGTCCAAATTAGAATGAAGGATGGAAGCTCCTTGATCGACACAGAGTTAGGAACCCTCCTCAAAACCCTAGCAAGTGAAGCAAATACGAGGAGTGAGCAAAGAAATAAATAACTCAAGGATAAAAACGTAGAACAGGGTGAGTTTCTCGACAAATGCAGGAATCTGGCCTAGTCCGTCATGCCGGGCCCCATAGCGATCGACACAGACAAACCGCTTGAAAGAGCGTATCAGCTATTTGAGAGCATGGTGTCGACCCTCCAAGCTCACATTCAGGAAACCAAGGGGGAACAAAAAGAGGAAATTGCCTGACTCCTAATGGCACACCACACTACATTTTCTAAAGCATTTAAAGTACTGTAGGATCATATGGAGGAGTTTGTCGTAACCGAAGAAGTACTAAGAGACTGGCCTAATCACTACGAGAAAGTTTATCAGCAGACTCGACAGACTTGGAAAGGGATTCAGGCACTAGAGAGCAGAAAAACCACTAAGGAAGCACTCAGAACGACAATAGAAGAACAGATAGTGCTTGAAACCGCCAAACTGTAGAAACTAGAAAGGGAAGCACATCAGTGGGTGCAACAAGTTCTCCCTAACTTAGAGAAAGTCAACATCATCTACCCATAGATGAAACAACTTATTGAAACTGTAGAGGAGAAGGACCAGTTCATGGGTCTCGACATGGAGAGGATAGCTGAAGTCTCCATCTCAGAAAAGATTTCGATCTTATCAGGCTTGACCACACTCACCATCGACATCCAAATTTTTTTGCAGATTTGGACAGATTTCCAAAATCACCTCGCAGTAATAGCCCCAGCCATTGTAGAAGTCTGCATACAGAAAATACCGACCATCAGACTTCACAGCCCACCGCAATAACTATTAAAGGCCAGCAAAATTTTTTGTATCTCCCTATTTCTTCGGGACGAAGAAACGTTTTGTTCGTGGGGGAGATGTAGAAGGAGAAAGTCGATAAGTCGAATTGAATGATAGCGAACTTAGTCGATCAGCCGACTAAGTTGATGGGCCGACTTAGTCGATCAACTGACTAAGTCGGTCGGCCGACTAAACTAAGAGATTAGGTCGGCCACCTAAGGTTGTGTCGGTTCACGGAACCGACAGGTAGTTATTTTGTAAACATTCTGTAATCATATATATTAGGCTGTTGAGCCAGATGAGAACTCAGTTCAGTTCTTTGTGTTGTATGGACTCATTCGTATAATATAATCTGTTATTCACCTATTTGTTCTTATCTCTTGTCTCTGTTTTATGTATATATGTTTTAGTGTGTATTATTGGTAACCCTATGTGATCTGTGAGATTACAACAAATTGTCAACTATATTATGACACATTTATAGAATTATGCAAAAGGCATTGGTAGGGTGAACTAGCTCCTCCCACAATGCGATATTTTGTTTCTACTATACTATGTAAAAGGAATCATGAGGATGTGTTTTTCAACAAAATATATGTAGATGGAAGAAGATGCCCTAAATGTGGTAAGTTGGCATTGTTCCATAGACATTTCATGTTCGATTCAACACGCTTTGGACTGTCGGATATCATAGTTATGTGAAAGATATATGAGTATGTTACCATGGGTGCACCTTCTTCTTCAATTGCACCATCTAAAATGACCATCTTGATTGAGGATGAAATTCCTATTCTAGAGTTCATGGAGAAATTACAAAATCAAATTTATAAATATTAAATACTCTCACAAGTATAGGTGGAAAGCTGTTGAATTCAAGAATTCTCGTGGGGTGTTTGAGCTGGGGACAATCGTATCAGTGATAGACTTCACTGAGAACTACACATTTGCTCCCCAAACTGAGATACAAAGTGAGTACTATCACTTTGACCAGGTGTCAATACATGTACATGTTTTGTATACACATGCTCAGGTGAGCATTGATTGTAGGGTTAACACTCCTCAATCACGTAATGTGATTAAAGAGTACCATTTTTATGGGAGTGATGATCATGAACATGACATGTTGTTTGTTCAACACTGCTTTGGGTTGATTTACGACTCATTTAGAAATAATGGGGTTCCATTTACAAAAAAGGGATTTGGTCATATGGGTGTGCAGGGAAGTTCAAATCGACAGACTCTTTTCATTGGTCAAGTCTCGTTCATAAGTGACAATATTTCAAGATACTTGGAGTTTTTTTTAAACAGGGGAATGAAAAGGGAGAACATGATGGTGCAGGTGCTTGTGTAAAATAAGCACTAAGAGGGTACCCGATGGGTCATGGTGCAACTCGACTCAATTCATTTACATAAGTGGTTGACTATTGCACATTGCATTTAGGACATGAAGGTCACAAATAGACAAGATCACTACGCAGTGAGGACAATACAATGTGTAGTTGAAGCTCACATTTTAAATGTTCTTTGAAACATCGACTTAGTTGAAAAATTATATACTTGATTGTACATTTATTTCGATGCATGTTCTTTTGGAATGTTTCCATTGGAGATGTGAATAGATCCATTCCTTCGTATTGTGATACAATACCTAATACAAGAGAATTACACTCCATTCAGAGTAAGGACACGGGCAACATATTTTCCATAGAAATGAGAAAACATGCATGTTTTTGTGAGTTCTGCATCGATACAAATGGTTGTGACCTTGAAAAATGGAAAAATGTTGGACATGTGAAATAATGGAAATATGTCCCTCTTAATCCAAAGTGTCCTCATCCAATTTCGACATGGAAATAGGTGCACACTGAAGATTTCATGGTATCATTAGATCATGATCGGGTTTCTGACATGGTCAGGGAAGGTACGCAACTGAACATTAACCAGAGTTTACTCATTATATACATCACATTCTTTTATTTGAATCTTTGACCGAATGCTCAAACTTCTAAACTGGTACTTGAATATATATACATGGTAGGCAGGAAATGCCACTAATAGGAAGAGCACTTCGGGTTGTTGCTTCAGTTTGATATCCAGTATGATCTCCTAGTTTAGCAGGAAGCAGTCCTGAAAGGCCCTGAGTACAAAGGAGGCAGAATATGTTGGAGCTTGCTCAGCTAGTTGTGAGGTAGTATGGCTTAGAAAGATACTATCTGATTTGTTTGATTTGACTTGCATTTTTTGTATAATGTAGAGAGGAGCAGTGAAGTTCCAGAATGTGATATGGAATGAGGCTACTAGAAAGAGGGAGGAACACGTTTTAGCATAGTTAGAGTTGTAGGTTGTTTTGGCAATGTAAAACATCTTGGTGTGCTCCTATGCTAGAGATGACCAGATACCAAAAGACGCAGATGCATGAGATCTTCCATGGGAAAAGAGATAGATTTTACTTAAGCAGAAAATATCCTGGCATAGTACGCAGGTTGCTCGGATGTAATCAGTCCTATAGGTTGTCCTTGAGCGGAAAATATCCTGTCTAAGTACACAGGTTGCTCGGATGTAATAAGTCCTAGTACAAGTTGTCCTGGAGTGTAAAAGATCCTGGCATGGTATGCAAGTTGCTCGGACATAATCAATCATGTGGGTTGTCCTAGAGTGTAAAATATCATGGCATGGTACGCAATTTGCTCGGACGTAATAAGTCCTAGAATATTATCCGAACTGAAAAATATCGTAGATGTAGGTTGTTCGGATTTAATAAGTCCTTGAGGTTGACCTGGAACATAAAATATCCTGGCATGGTACATAGGTTGTTTGGTCATAATTAGTATTTGTATGTGTGTGTTCCCATGTTGGATATGATGAGGTCACAAGGCACTTGGTGTGCACCTGGGCCATTCTCACATAGTGGTAGATGTAGGTTGTCTTAGTGACGTGAAATATCTTGGCATGCCCCTATGTTGGTAAAACACATGTTGATCGTAGAGAGATGAAATTCACTTGGTGTGCTCCTAGGTGATTCTCACATAGTAGAAGATGTAGGTTGTCTTGGTGACATGAAATATCCTGGAATGCTCCTATGTTGGTAGAACACATGTAGTCTGTGATATACATTTGGGTTGTGCTATGTGTGCTTTGTGTACTTTTGTGCAGGATAATGAGATGATATAGATACGATGAGATGACAGTAGGAGACACAGGTGATTGCATTAGCAGTGTAATGAACGGTCATGGGATGTACCTACACAATGGCTTGCTTGTGGATATGTTGAAGACATGGATGAGGACTAGGCCTACACCCAACATGAAACAAGGCTGGATCTGTAGAAAATTCCTATGAAGGATAGATTGGAAAAGATAAGGACTATGGAAGCAACAACGATGATGACTCGTTGATGATGACGTGACCATATGTGTTGATGAATATGGCGAGATAACACCTTCCTAGTTAAGAGGGAGTGTTGTTGTATTTGTGACTTCTTAATATATTCTGATGTATATTATCATTGTATATTGTTTTACCCCCATCGGAGATGTGTTTCCCTCCTTTTGGCATGTCATTATTGTATATGGTCCTTGAGGTACAACCTCCGTTGTAAGTCGGGGTAGTAGTACCCAAGATGAATATAATAAATTGTATTGTTGAGTCTCCCTAGGTGAAGTTGGCCTTGTTAGGGTAAGAGGTAATCCCGGTCATGTTTTAGGTCAAGTCACTTAAGGGATATAAATAGGGAGGTGCCCTCCTCATTTTATACACACAATTATACTCTCTCATGTGCGCTTTAGGAGAGAGAGGATGAGGAGGAAGAGAGACAGTTGCCGGAGACATATTATTCTTGGGTTTTTCCATCTTGTGATATTATCTGAGTGACATAACTATTATAAGGAATTTTGCAGGGTTTCTCCTTTATGGTTTCCTCGATGAAAATATTTGTGTCTTGTTTATCTTGTGTATCTTATGCATCTTGGATATCTTGTTGTGATTGTTATTCTTTCGGATAAAGATCCTAATAAAATTAAGATAAAAAAAATAGCACTGCTCCCACACATATATGGGAAGTGGAGGTCTTATGAAGCCAAGAATTTGCACTGAGAGAAGCAATATTAGTCTGACAGATCCTTGACATCACCCTTTTTTATCCTGACTCTTTCCTAAATCCATTTTTTGGCTAGAAGGTCCGTTGAGTTATTCCCTTTTCTCTTGACATTATTGAAGGAGAGATCCTGGAATTGTCTATGCAAATAAGCCAACTTTTCCATTATGAACTCAAGACACCAATGGTTAGACACCTTGGATACTTGATACCCATTTTGAATACTCTAAGTCATTCTTATAATTACTTTCGAGTTCCCTTCAATGATCACTGAATCGTAACCTCTTCTTTTCACACTGAGAATCTTGAATAATAAACTATCTAGGTCCGCATCATTGTTGGTTTCCATTCCTACGAATCCCCACTAATCCCAAAGAATCTCCCCCTTATCATTGCATAAACTTCCTCCAAATCCACCAAGGCTCATATTACTTTTAAAAGCTCCATCAAAATTCAGCTTGTTAAATTCCTTGGAGGGGGTGGTCCAAGTATCTGGACTAATATTCCCAACCAATCCTCTTGGATATTTACTGATATAATTTGGAAGAGAACCAACTCCCAAAGCTTGAAGAATTATCTTGTCATTATTGATTTTTTGAAGATCTTGATTGGTCCAAGAATTGAGTTTTAAGGTTTCCTTGATATGGCATAACATTGAGCTCTAGAATCTTTGAACTTTCTTGGAGATATCTTTTCATATGTGTTGATTTCACTCTTTCCAAATTTTCCATGCCAACAATCCTGGAACCAATTACCAAATTATATTTAGTGTTGAATTTTGATATGGGTTTTCCACCCATTCAATGATAATTGAGTCTTGTCTTCACCCGATTCTTGAATATATATGGAAAGAAGCGGCCCCATTATCCCAAAGATGGGAGGAGAAGGATAATTTATCGAGCAAATGATCCATTGTTTCTTCATCTTAAGCACATAAGAAACATCTTATTCGAACATATATACTATGCTTTTGGATGTTTTCCCTTGTAAGAATGCATCTTTTAATCACTAGCTATAGAAGGGTAGCAAATTTCGACCTGATATTGGCTTTCCATATCTTCTTCCATTATGGATGTTTAGGATGATCTTTCCATCCAACAGATATCTCATAGGATTACTTCATAGTGAAGGACCCTTTGTTTAATATCCCCATCATGATTTGTCTAGGCCCCTCTGTATTCCAATGCATCGTTCCTAAAATTCCTCCCACAAGCATTGAACTTCCTCATACTTACTAGTTTTTCTTGACCATTCTAGTGGTTTCCACCTCCTAAATTCATTACTATTTGGGTCCTCCTATTATTAATCTTTGACTTTTGATCCATTTCTCTCTTTCACAAAGAGGTGGGCATTGTTGCCAGGAGTCACTCCAAAAATCAACGGATTGTCCATTCCTAATTTTCCAAAAGCTATGAGTTTTTATTAGTTCCTTCCCAAGCCTGACCATATTCCAAATGTGCAATCCTATCGTCACCTTAATGTTGTAGAGGAAATTTTCCTATGGCTAGGGTTTAAGAGGCCATCAACATACTCGGGTTTAAAGAGAGACGCAAATGGTTCTGCACGTATATATAAACAAGTTCAGAGATTAGTATGGTTCATACCTTAGCCAAACGAAGGTTGATGCAAGTAGCCCTTCAATCCTCCTCTTGATCCTCTTTCTCCAAGAGACTCGCAAAACGAATTATACCTTCCTCAAACCAAATAGACTATATGAAAGGAGATTATGTTCAATAAAACATGAAACCCTAAATTGATATACATCATCATATAATCAAAACAAAGATTCAAATACACATTAAAAAATGATTTGGGAAGAAGAAGGAAATCACATCTTTATTAATCATGAAAATAAGTACAAATATACCATCTCTTCAAGTTGGGCACCTCACAAAACCTTGATTTGGTTCTGCTGCTTCTCTTCTCCAAGGAACTCAGCCTCTAAGCTCTGCAACACAAGGAGATAGATTCTAGGGAAAAGGTGGGGGGAATGAGAGTCCCAATTCCTCCAGCATAACAATGCAATGATTCAAGTCTCCTCTCATGGAACTCTCTACCTCTATTTATATGTTTATGAAGAGATAGGGTCGAAGACAAGGTAGTTACAACTGAAGGAGTCAGTTTCATAACCACCCAAACTACCTAAAATTCGAGAGACATCCATTTTTGACGTGTACAGGAAAAATACATGGGATGCAATGATAACAATCATCTATGCAAGTCAATATATGTGGTTTGTAGTGACAATAGTCATGTATACAAAGGTATACATGGGTACCATGTATGACAAGTCACGTGTAAAAAGTGGAACACGCGGGTACCATGTAGGAAAAGTCCCATATAGGTCAAATATGCTCATTTTAAGGGTACTTTTGGGCATTATCAATCTTTGGTGTCTTCCAAAAAGTTTTATCCGACTCAGATACCTTTCTAGTGATGTAGAGAAGATTTCAAACAAACTTACAGATCTCTGGATATGGGTCCTCCAATATAGGTGTTTTTTCAATGACTTTCATGAAGCGTCATCACGAAAGTGTCGACATGCAACGAAATCATGGGAAAGTGGTCATAGGAAGAAATGTGTCATTTTGGGATATAACAGATGCCACCTATTGTATGAGGTTATAGGGGAAGATGATACTAGAAGTACATTATAAAAGGAAACTTCTGAGTATGGAGAGAACAGAGAATCCAAGACCAAAAGACTTGAATAGAGAGAGATAAATGTCAGAAAAAACTGATCTCTGGGACATAAATGTCCATATACAAATGATTGCCATAAATATATAGGAGGATCCAACATAGGTACAATTGATGTAACTATCATGGTCACTCAATATGCAAAAAGGCACCATATCAAATCTAAAGGAGTCATGGTCACAAATGAACAAGGTGGATCCATGTTCAACAATCGATCATAGCCACAAGAATACAAGGTGAATCTATGTCTCAACAAAATGTCATATGAAGTGTGACAAGGTCTTGCACAACTAGGGCAATAGAAAAAGACGACGATGGTACTGTCGGCCCAAGGTCTTCAATCCAAAATTCCCAAAAGGTATGAATCCTAACTATACGAATAAAGGAGCTGAAGTCAAACATGGAGGAAACTGTTTGATTACTGGTCAGTAATGAGAAACATTAACAAACATGAGGGAAACTACCATTAATGAAAATGGTACCCAAGGTACCTAGTACACTCTAACAAGTGTGAATAAAAGGACTTGAAGTCGAATAATTGAAGAATACATCGAGTAGCAGATAGTAAGGTATTCCCACTACCCAATAGCAAGGGAAATTGCCACTGATGACTGCAATCCCCAAGGTACTGTCATAAAATCTAAATCTCATTCCCGAGGCAAGATATGTTGCAGTCGATAGGAAGAGATCCATTGGAAGGAATGCATTAAGGAATCCTTCATTATCCAACACGAGGTAAGTCAAAGACTAATTGGATCTAGAATTGGTACAAAATTTCATGACAAGGAGCGCCGAAGACATGATGTAATGAACTGATACCAGGGAATGGCTGACACAAAAGGTCAATGCAACTGCATAATGTCTGACAAAGGTTTAATCCTTGAACATTGAGCATGACACAAAAGTGACTTAGGCAGCTTTTGACACAAAGGGACCAACAACATAAATATGCAATGTAGGAGACATTGAAATATTCCCCATATAATTGGAAAAGAGACCAACTGGAGGAGTAAAAACTATGAATCAGGATAAGGTCAAAAAATGAGACCCAACTATTTATAGACTCAAAACTGGTGCTTTGTTAAAGGATACAAGACTTGCTGCCATGGTGTAAAAACATGTGAATGAAATTCCCTTCCCTCTTTCTTGTAAAGGTTTAACGAGTCTATGAAAGCAAACTTGGGACCTTATTTATTTTTGGCAAGCTCGAGGAAGAGACAAAAGAATGTTTGATAAAGCATTGAATCATGGATTTTATGAGCCCGAATTAGTGGATGCTCGATGGTGTTTTCATAGTTTAGAGAGTCTGAAAACTCCAAAGAAAATTCTAGGGGGATGCTTTTTCCTAAAGTTAGTCTCCTAAGTCCGAAAAAGTGTAAAACAATACAGAGAAGAAATCTCTTAGCCCAGGTGAACTAAGGTATGCCTTTTTCGTAGTTAGTCGGCAAGGTCTGAAAGAGGGTTAAACTATCGCCAGATCGACACACCTTCAGAAGTGGCATCTAGCTTGAGTTTAACGAGTGTGAAGGAAGGAAAAATCACTCAGAAACATACATTTGATTACGATAAATGGGGATTACAACAATAAAATCGATGCTTTGTTCTTTAGGTTTTAGCAAGCATGACAAAGAAATCAAGTCTGCTCAAAATATTTTTCATGTTGAGGTCCAGAGCATGAAAAAAAGAAAACTAAGCTCGAAAAGGTTCCTGTTCCGTAAGTTTAGTCCTCCAGGTCCGAAAAAGAGATAAACCTATGACTGAAGATACGCTTCTAGATTACGAAGAAAATAGAGTACACCTTTCTCCCAAGTAATCCACAAGGACAAAAAAGGGGTAAACTTATACCTATGTGGATAATTGTTTGATTTACCTTAACGAGTCTGAACAAACAAGTTAACTCGACAATCTAGTCAATTTTAAGGAGTAAGACGAGGGCTTAAATATAACTCCATATATTTCCCATCGAGTTTTAATGAGTCTGACAAAGTCAAATCATGACCTCCTTGTTGTTTTTAACGACCTCGAAGGAGAGCATAAAGAATGCTCTAAATGTGAGGAGACGAATGTCAGAGGAAGGAAAAATTAGTTCCAAGCAAAAGGAATAGACCTAAGCACAATGCGTGAAACATGAGCAAGATAAAGAAACTCAGGGAATGTCTCCTCAAGGAAAAAGGTGTCAAGTTGCAAAGGAAAAATGGTACAAGGCTGAGCAATGATGAGAGCAGAGATGAAGGCTTATATAACGAGCTAAAAGCGTGGACGCGGGAATCGGGCTCATAAGCGCAAGCACAGTACATGCAAATGTAGTTACAACTTAAACAATAAGGCAAGGTCAGTAAATAGTTGTGGATCCAACTACAAATCCTATCTGCAAGAAAAAAACAACATTAGAATCACATTCAGAAGAAAAGATCCGATGCAGGTCACTTTAGCAGAAACACATGCAACTTTGCTATCTTCTAGAAAAGGTGTAGTCAAGGAAAAATAAACCAAAGAGGACTCTATAGTGCTAAGGCTTGAGGGTTCACAATCAGTAAGATCAACCTCAGAAGAAAAGAAAAGATCAACAAGGGAGATAGAGTCTGCAAGAACAAACTCAATATCATAGGAGTTGAGAAATCTATAAGAAAAATCAATACTTGTTGGGATCTCTGACTTGTTGTTCAAAGGGAGAGTCCAAAGACACAACAAGACAACCATAAGAAGATCGATCAATGGAAATATTGGGCTTATAAATAAATTTAGAGTCCTCCAATATAGTTTTTTTTCCAGTGACTTTCATGAAGTGTCGTCATGGAAGTGTGGACATGCGACAGAATCATGGGAAAGCGGTCACATGAAGAGATCTGTCATTTTGGGCTATAACAGATTCCCCCTAATGTATGAGGTTGGAGGGGAAGATGATAGCCAAAATATATTATAAAAGGAAACATCTGAGTATGGAGAGAGCAGAGAAGCGAAGATCGAAAGGCTCGAACATAGGTACTTGAAAGAGAGATAAATGTCAGACAATATTGATCTCTGGGACATATATGTCCATATACAAATGATCGCCATAAATATATAGGTGGATCCAACATATGTATAATTGATGTAACTATCATGATCACTCAATATGAAAAAAGGCGCCATATCAAATCTAAAGGAGTCATGGCCACAAATGAACAAGGTGGACCCATGCTCAACAATCGATCATAACCACAAGAATAAAAGGTGGATTTATGTCTCAACAGAATGTCATATGAAGTGTGACAAGGTCTAGTACATTCTAACTACTGTGAATAGAAGGACTTGAAGAATCCATCGAGTAGGAGACAATAAGGTATTCCCACTACCCAATAGCAAGGGAAATTGCCACTGATGACTGCAATCCCCAAGGTATTGTGTTAAACTGTAAATCTCATTCCTAGAGAAAGATGTGTTGCAGTCGATGGAAAGAGATCCATTGGAAGGAAGGAATTAAGGTATCCTTCATCATCCAACATGAGGTAAGTCAAAGACTATTTGGATATGGAATTGGTACATAATTTCACGACAAGGACCGCCGAAGACATGATGTAATGAACTGATACCAGGGAATGGCCGACACAAAAGGTTAAGGTTAAGGAAACTGCAGAATGGCCAATAAAGGTTTAATCCTTGAAAAACGATCACGACACAAAAGTGACTTAGGCATATTTTGACACAAAGGTACCAATGACACAAATATACAATGTAAGAGATATTGACAGATTCCCCATATAATTGGAAAAGAGACCAACTGGAGGAGTTAAACATCTAAATCGGGATAAGTTAAAAAACTGAGACCCAACTGTTGAGAGACTCAAAACTGGTGCTTTGTTCAAGGAGACAGGACTTGCTACCATGGTGTAAAAACATGTGAATGAACTTCCCTTCCCAATTTATTGTAAAGGTTTAACGAGTTCACTCGAGGCCTTCTTCATTTTTGGCAAGCTCGAAGAAGAGACAAAAGAATGTTTGATAAAGCACTACTTTGTGGATTTTATGATCCTGAATTAGTTGATGATTGACAGTGTTTTCATAGTTTAGAGGTTCTGAAAACTCCAAATAAATTTCTAGGGGGATGTTTTTTTGTAAAGTTAGTCTCCTAAGTTCGAAAAAGTGTAAAACAATAGAGAGGAGAAATATCTTAGCCCATGTGAACTAAGGTATTTCTTTTTCGTAGTTGGTCGGCAAGGTCCGAAAAAGGGGTAAACTATCATTAGACCAATACACCTTCAGAAGCGACATGTAGCCCAAGTTTAACGAGTGTGAAGGAAGGAAAGATCACTCAGAAAGATGCATTTGATTACGAGAAAGGGGGCTTACAACAATAAACTCGATGCTTTGTTCTTTAGGTTTTAGCAAGCATGACTAATACATAAAGTACGCTCATAATATTTTTCATGTTTAGGTCTAGAGCACGAAAAAGAGAAAATTAAGCTCGAAAATGTTTCTTTTTCGTAAGTTTAGTCCTTCACGTCCGAAAAAGAGATAAACCTATGCGTAAAGATACTCTTCTAGATTCCAAATAAAATAGAGTATTTCTTTTTCCTAAGTAACCCACAAGGCCAAAAAAGGGGTAAACTTATACCCATGTAGATGATTTTTCAATTTACCTTAACGAGTCTGAACAAACAAGTTAACTCGGCAATCTAGTCAATTTTAAGGAGTCAGACCAGGGCTTAAAGATAACTCCATATCATTCCCATGGAGTTTTAACGAGTCCGAAAAAGTCAACTCGCGGCCTCCTTACTGTTTTTAACGAGCTCAAAGGAAAGCAAAAAGAATGCTGTAAATGCAAGGAGATGAGTGTCAAAGGCATGCGAAACTATTTCCAAGCGCAAGGGACAGACCTAAGCACAATGTAATTGTGGAGTCTGCAACTCATGGATGGGTGGGAAAAGGCCCAAAAAAAAGCCAAAAAATGCCTTAGGAAGGAAGGGGAGGTGTACTATCAGACTAAGAAGGTGTTCCTAAGTGGAAAGAGGGACTTGAAACCTTACAAAAGGCTAGAAGAAAGATAGAGAAACCCCAAACATACGAGGCACTCCCCAGTGGAGTCGTTGATTTTGTTGTAGAGGAAAGTTTCCTATGGCTAGGGATTAAGAGGCCATCAATGCATTGGGCTTGAAAGAGAGATGCAAATGGTTATGCAAGTATATATAAACAAGTTCAGAGATTAGTATGGTTAATACCTTAGCCAAACAAAGGTTTATCCGAGCATCCTTTCAATCCTCCTCTTGCTCCTCTTGCTCCAAGAGACCTGCAAAACGAATTATACATTTCTCAAACCAAATAGACTATATGAAAGGAGATTATGTTCAATAAAACATGAAACCCTAAACTGATGTACATCACCATATAATCAAAACAGAGATTCAAACACACAATGAACAATATTTTGGGAATAAGAAGGACATCACATCTTTATTAATCATGAAAATAAGTACAAATATACCTTCTCTTCATGTTACGCACCTCACAAAACCTTGATCTAGGATGCAGTGACAACAATCACGTATGAAAGCCAATATATGTGGGTTACAATGACAATAGTTGCATTTACATAGTTATACACTGGTACCATGTATCACAAGTCGCGTGTACAAAGTGGAACACACGGGTACCATGTAGGAGAAGTTGCGTATAGGTCAAAGATGCTCATTTTAAGGGTACTTTTGCACCTTTTTAGACTTTGGTGCCTTCTGGAAAGTTTTAGCCGACTTAGATAAATTTCCATCAGTGTAGAGAATAGGTCAAATAGATTTACATATCTCTGTATATGGGTCCTCCAATATAGGTTTTTTTTCAATGACACTCATGAAGTGTCGACAGGTGACATAATCATGGGAAAGTGGTCACAGGAAGAGATATGTCATTTTGGGCTATAACAGATGCCCCCTAATGTATGAGGTTAGAGGGAAAGATGATAGCCAAAATACATTATAAAAGGAAACATCTGAGTATGGAGAGAGCAGAGAATCCAAGATTGAAAGGCTCGAACAGAGGTACCTGAAAGAGAGATAAAAGTCAGACAAAACTGATCTCTGCGACATACATGTCCATATACAAATGATCGCCATAAATATACAAATAGATCCAACATATGTTTAACTGATGTAACTATCATGGTCACTCAATATGCAAAAAGGCACCATATGAAATCTAAAGGAGTCATGGCCACAAATGAACAAGGTGGATCCATGCTCAACAATCGATCATAGCTACAAGAATACAAGTTGGATCTATGTATCAACAAAATGTCATATGAAGTGTGACAAGGTCTTGCACAACTTGGGCAATACAAAAAGATGACAATGCTACTGTCAGCCCAAGGTCTTCAATCCAAACCACCCAAAAGGTATGAATCCTAACCATGCGAATGAAGGAGCTGAAGTCGAACATGGAGGAAACCGTTCGATTACCGGTCAGTAATGAGAACCATTAACAAATGTGAGGGAGACCACCATTAATGAAAATGTTCGCCAAGGTATCTAGTACATTCTAACTAGTGTGAATAGAAGGACTTGAAGTCGAACACTTGATGAATCAGTCGAATAGGAGACAATAAGGTATTCCCACTACCCAATAGCAAGGGAAATTGCCACTGATGACTGTAATCCCCAAGGTATTGTCATAAACTGTAAATCTCATTTCTAGAGAAAGATGTGTTGCATTCGATGGGAAAACATCCATTGGAAGGAAGGCATTAATGCATCCTTCATTATGCAACACGAGGTAAGTCAAAGACTAATTAGATTTGGAATTGGTACAGAATTTCACGACAAGGACTGCCGAAGACATGATGTAATGAATTGATACTAGGGAATGGCCGTCACAAAAGGTCAAGGAAACTGCAGAATGTCCAAAAAAAGTTTAATCCTTGAACAATGAGAATGAAACAAAAGTGACTTAGGCATATTTTGACAGAAAGGGACCAACGACACAAATATGCAATGTAGGAGACATTGATAGATTCCCCATATATCTGGAAAAGAGATCAACTGGAGGAGTTAAAACTCTGAATCGGGATAAGGTAAAAAATTTAGAACTAACTATTGCTAGACTCTAAACTGGTGCTTTGTTAAATGAGACATGGTGTAAAAACATGTGAATGAACTTCCCTTCCCACTTTCTTGTAAAGGTCTAACGAGTCCAAGAAATGAAACTCGAGGCCTTCTTCATTTTTGGCAAGCTCGAAGAAGAGACAAAAGAATGTTTGATAAAGCACTGATTCATGGATTTTACGATCCCTAATTAGTATATTGTGGACGGTGTTTTCATAGTTTAGAGGTTCTAAAAACTCCAAAGAAAACTCTAGGGGGATGTTTTTTCGTAAAAGTTAGTCTCCAAAGTTCGAAAAAGTGTAAAACAATACAGAGGAGAAATCTCTTATTATAGGTTAACTAAGGCATGCCTTTTTCGTTGTTAGTTGGAAAGGTCCAAAAAAGGGGTAAACTATCACCAGACCGATGCACCTTCAGAAGCGACATGTAGCCTGAGTTTAACTAGTGTACAGGAAGGCAAGATCACTCAAAAATACCCATTTGATTACTAGAAAGGGGGATTACAACAATAAACTTGATGCTTTGTTCTTTAAGTTTTAGTGACCATGACAAAGACATAATGTACGCTCGGAATAATTTTCATGTTTAGGTTTAGAGCACGAAAAAGAGAAAACTAAGCTCGAAAATGTTCCTTTTTCGTAAGTTTAGTCCTGTAGGTCCGAAAAAGAGATAAAACTATGCCTGAAGAAACTCTTCTAGATTCCGAAGAAAATAGAGTATTCCTTTTTCTAAGTAATCCACAAGGACAGAAAAAGGGGTAAAATTATACCTATGTAGATGATTGTTCAATATACATTAACAAGTTTGAATAAACAAGTTAACTTGGAAATCTAGTCAATTTTAAGGAGTCAGACCAGGGATTAAATATAACTCCATATCTTTCCCGTGGAGTTTTAATGAGTCCATAAAAGTCAAATCGCGGCCTCCTTATTGTTTTTAACGAGCTCAAAGGAGAGAAGAAACAATGCTCTAAATGCGAGGGGATGAGTGTCAGAGGCATGCAAAACTAGTTCCAAGTGAAAGGAATAGACCTAAGCATAATGCAAGGAACATGAGCAAGATAAAGACACTTGAGTAACATCTCATCAATGAAAAATGTGTCAAGTTGCGAAGGCAAAATGGTATAAGGCTGAGCGATGATGAGAGCAGAGATGAAGGCTTATATAACGAGCTAAAAGCATGGAAGCCAACATCAGGCTCATATGCATGAGCAGAGTACATTCAAATGTAGTTACAACTTGAATAATAAGGTGAGGTTATTAAACTGTTGTGGATCCAACTACAAATTCCATCTCCAAGAAACAACAAAAATAGAGTCACATTCAGAGGAAAATATCCGATGCAGGTCACTTTCGCAGAAACACATGCAACTTTGCTATCTTCTGAAAAAGGTGTAGTCAAGGAAAAATCAACTAAAGAGGACTCTATAGTGCCAAGGCTTGAGGGTTCATAATTAGTAAGGTCAACCTCTTAAGAAAAACAAAGATCAACAAAGAGTCTGTAGGAACAAATTCAGTATCACAGGAGTTGAGAAATATATAAGAAAAATCAAACTCATAAGGATCACTGCCTTGCTATTTAAAGGGAGAGTACAAAGACTCAACAAGACCAACATAAGAAGATCAATCAATGGAAAGATCAGGCTTATAAAGCAAGTCAGATTTAGACTTAGTCACAACTAAACCGACATCCATAAGAAGATTAGGCTGTATCAAATAATCTAGGAAGACTTCGTCGGAAGGAAGTAAACAATCCCAGATAGGGCACATCTATAGATATTCAAATGGATCAATAGAGTGGAGAGCAGGCTCCACAGTCTGTATAGGATGAATCATGTGGTCAACTGCTGGGACCGAGTCCCAGGAAGGTAAACATGAACACAGAGGCTTCTCCTCAGTGTTAATTGAATGCAAAGGACATGAAGCCACATAGCTTACCCGTGGTGGGGTAGTGTCTATCGAGACACTAGGAATGAATAAAGGAAGGACCTGCTCTCTAGTTGGGTTAGGAGAGCGATCAAGAAAATCCAACTTATCAATAGTGAGAATTTATTTTCCATGATTAAAGTACATCACACAAAAGAACGTTGACACCACAGCCTGCATGGCATAAAAATAATCACATCTGAGGATCATATTGAAGTACAAGGGGTCTTCTATCACCATGAAGTCAACTAAGATGGTCTTCCCACCCAAAGTAACAGCTGTTAGATCAATAATTCCCAAGGATATGCTAGTTCTTCTATCAAAATCCAGTAACTACCTAGCAGTCGACACAAGGATGGGAGATCCCATGCCTCACCAAGCATGAGCATACAAGATACTAATTGAGGCTCCTTCATCAACAATACAACGGGAAATTGTGTACTGTCCAAATTTGACCTTTATCTGGAAAGGTGCATTGGAAGGAATGCGCGGATCAACTAGGGTATCCCAAACAAAGTGAAGAAAATGTGACTAACAGACACTTCACTCTCAAAAAGAATAGTGGGATTGCTCGATGATGGAATCGATTCAACCGCTTCATGAGAGTCACTCTCCGAAGGGAGAGTGGTATGGGCCAAAGATGGCAGTGGTTCAATCACATAAGGGTCACTCTCCAAAAAAACCATGGGGTGAACCAAAGATTGGGGAGGTTTGACCACTAGATAAACCAAAGGTTGAGTAGGTTATTGAGAAACTATAGGTTGCTCAAGAGCAAGATATTCTTGAGTCTCGGACCACACTCTTCTCACCTCTGCAATAGCAGGGCATTGGTGAGCAAGATGATCTCCCTCACATAGCTTACAAGGTAACTTAAGTTTTGCTTTCAAATGACTAGTTTTCTCAATGGTGTCAACATGACTAGTAGTGGCTGAGTGTTTGCTATGAGCATGATCTACAGAGGCAAATAGTTTCCCCCCAGCATGGCACCAAGAGGCTGAGTGACTGGGTCCAACTTGACTAAGAGAGGTTGGTTGTTGAAAAAATCCAGGATGTTAAAAAATGAGATGACCATGAAACCAAAATCTTTGTACCTCTGTGATGGTAGGGCATTGATAAGTAAGGTGGTCTCCCTCACAAAACTTATAAGGAAACTTGGGATCATGCTTTGAAGGGTTAGGCTTTTCAACAACGTCAACATGACTTGCAGTGGTTGACTATTTTCCCTCAGCATGAACCACACAGGCTGAGAGATTACCCCTAACATGACCTGCAGAGGCTGAAAGAATGGGTCCAACATGACTTGTAGAGGTTGGACGGGCATGATCAACATGCTTTGCAACAATTGAGTGTGTGTCCCTAGTATGACCTTTATGGCTAGATGGATGGATCCAACATGACCCGCAGAGGTTGGATGGGGAGGTTCAACTTGAGCTATAGAGGTTGAATGGGTACCCTCAACATGAACTGTGGAGGCTGAGTGATTGGATCCAACGTGACCTAGAAAGGTTGGAAGGATCCCACCAGCATGATCAATAGAGGCTGGATGGTGAAGATCAACTTGACTTGTAGAGGTTGAGTGCTTAGATCCAACATGACCTACAGAGGTTGGATAAGTGCCCCTAGCATGAACTGCAGAGGCTAGGTGGTGAGTTTCAACTTTACCAGTAGAGGTTGAATGAGGCCTCCTTGCTTACAAGTGTTCTTCCTATTCCTCCTTCTTTTACTCCTTTTAGACTGACGGTTACTAGTGTCAGAACTTTCACCGCTTGAGGTAGAATGAGGAGGAGAGGAAACTATAGGTGAAGGGGAAGTAATGTTTTGATGCCCTTGATATAAGGAGAATACTTGAGAAGAATAATGAGCATTCAGAACAGTTGGAGTGGAAAATAACCACACCGGTATCCCTAGGGTGAATCTAGGTAGATTGAAGGTGGCCATTAAAGGAACACCAACATTCCCTGTGAGAGGAATAGTACAAGGAGTTCCCAACATGGGGATCTCTTGGTTGGTGTTTAAAGGGGTGTTAACCATAGTTTCAAACAATAAGACAAAGTCTGAGGTTGTCAGGAAACGAACATTACAAATAACACACCACTAGAAAAATACCTAAGTATCAAGCCATGAAAACAAAGATGCCTTCCAAAGGAAAGTCTGGTATGATGAGGGCCCATAACTAACTAGTGAAGGAAGGAGAGTAGTTACTTGGAGTCTTGTGAAGATCCCTCTAGGTGCAAGTTCTCAAATCACCCAACAACCCTCCTAAATTGTATATCGAGGTTACCTTCCAAGTATACCCTAGGTGCACTGGAAATAACCTTCTAATGCCACCTGTGTAAGATCCTCGCAGACAAGATACTAAGGCTACCAAAATTGCAGATAAATTTTAGTAGAACAGTGGTCATCCCAGTCGATGCACATGGGCAGGGTAGCTAATCTCGAAACCTAAATAGTGCCAGGCACCACACGAGGCCGGGAGGAGGTACTAGATGATTTCCCAAACACGCAACAACTCTGGTGTATGCTTTACTGAGAAGTGGAGGGGTATCTCCAACAACTTAGTATTGCACGACCTCGTGCTTAACTCATGTGTGAGAGGAGCTTTCGCGTGTCTTTCTCAATGTAGTTGGATTTCCTAAAATATAGGCCACTATGTTTGAAATTGAAGTTTTGGGAAGTTAAGATATCCCTAACTCAAAACATTAGCCTATACTAGTGTGTGTCGTCCTTATAAACAAAAAGTTACTAATAAATTTTAAATATTAAACGTTTATTTTAAAGGGATGTTAATTACTAAAAGGGGGTGGCAGAGGTGAAACTGATGGTGTTTTAAGTCAATGTTGAATCAAGATGACTAAGCAAAGAGAAATGAAATGCAAAAAAACAAAAGCTATTCTCTTTCTTTTTCAAATAGAAACTTGAAATCCACAAAAGAAGAATTTATTTTTATTTTTTCAAGAATAATTATATGCAGTGCATTAAAGACAAAACCCTAATCTACATGCATATTAAACAACTATATGTTCTTTTTCTTTTTCTTTTATAAATGGAAAAGAAAAAATACCTACAAACTAAAGTATGTAGATGACAAGAACAAAACAAAATGAACTCTGTTATACAACCACCAAACAAACTCTAGAATGCCCTAAATCCAGTATAAACTGTACTTGGAAGGAGGAATTGCATAAGAGACGAGTCAACTACTTTGGCAAGGTGAAGTTAACCAACAAAAGAGGAAGGAAACAAAAACAAATAAGGTTCTAAGTTTAGACAAGGATCAATAACAGAGGCTGACCAGAAACATAAGCCAAAAATCATGCCAAGCAAATGGGGTGGGGGGGATGAGAAAAGAGCCAACCTTAACGCTAAAAAAGGACGTGCAACCTAGATAAAGAACACCCAAAATTGATGACACTAACTCCTTGGAGTCATATTCCTGCAGAGGACCCCAAAATACCTACCAAACAACCCTCAAACAACAGAAAAAGCACTTTTTTAGGGGCATACGCAAGTTTCCCTACCATCAGGTCACGTGTCATACACAGGTTGACAGTATAGCAGGTCTCATGTACATCCTAGACATGTAAATGTGGAGTCTGCAACTCATAGATGGGTGGGAAAAGGCCCAAAAAAAATCCAAAAATTGCCTTAGGTTCCCCTGTACTATCAGACTGAGAATGTTTTCCTAAGTGGAAAGAAGGACCTGAAACCTTACAAAAGGCTGGAAGAAAAACATAGAAACCCAAAACAGATGAGGAATTCCCAATTGGATTCATCAGTTCTGTTGTAAAGGAAATTTTCCTATGGCTAGGGTTTAAGAGGCCATCAACGTACTGGGGTTGAAAGAGAGATGCAAATGGTTATGCAAGTATATATAAACAAGTTCAGAAATTAGTATGGTTCATACCTTAGCCAAATGAAGGTTGATCCAAGCAGCCCTTCAGTACTCCTCTTGCTCCTCTTAATCCAAGAGACCTCCAAAACGAATTATACCATCCTCAAACCAAATAGACTATATGAAAGGAGATTATGTTCAATAAAACATGAAACCCCAAACTGATATACAACATCATATAATCAAAACAGAGATTCAAACACACATTGAACACTGATTTGGGAAGAAGAAGGACATCACATATTTATGAATCATGAAATTAAGTACAAATATACCTTATCTTCAAGTTGTGCACCTCAAGAAACCTTGATTAGGTTCTACTGCTTCTCTGCTCCAAGGAACTCAGCCTCCAAGCTCTGCAACACAAGGAGATAGCTTCTAGGAAAAAGGTGGGGGGAATGAGAGTCCCACTTCCTCCAGCATAACAATGCAATGATTCAAGTCTCCTCTCATGGACTTCTCTACCTCTATTTATATGTTTCTAAAGAGAGAGGGTCGAAGACAAACTAGTTACAACTGAAGAATTCAGTTGCATAACCACCCAAACTACCCAAAATTCGAGAAACATCCATTTTTTACGTGTACAGGAAAAATATGCTGGCCGCATTGACAACTATGACATATGCAAGTTGATATACATGAGTTGTAGTGACAATAGTCACATATACAGAGGTATACATGGGTACCATGTATGATAAGTTGCGTGTACAAAGTGGAACACACAGGTACCATGTAGGACAAGTCGTGTATGGGTAAAATATGCTCATTTTAAGGGTACTTCTGGGCATTTTGAGACTTTGATGTCTTCTAGAAAGTTTTAGCCGACTCAGATACCTTTCCAAAAGGTGCAAAGAATAGGTCAAAAAGAGTTACATATTTCTAAAAATTGGTCCTCCAATATCGGTGTTTTTTCAGTGACTTTCATGAAGTGTTGTCATGGAAGTGTCGACATGCGACGGAATCATGGGGAAGTGGTCATCGGGAGAGATGTGTCATTTTGGCCTATAATAGATGCCCCCTAATGTATGAGGTTAGAGGGGAAGAATATAACTGAAATACATTATAAAAGGAAACAACTGAGTATGGAGAGAGCAGAGAATCCAATATCGAAAGGCTCGAACAGAGGTACCTGAAAGATAGATAAATGTTAGACAAAACTGATCTCTGGGACATACATTTCCATATACAAATGAACACCATAAATATGCAGGTGGATCCAACATATGTATAGCTGATGTAACTATCATGTTCGCTCAATAAGAAAAAATGCACCATATAAAATCTAAAGGAGCCATGGCCACAAAGAAACAAGGTGGACCCATGCTAAACAGTTGATCGTAGCCACAAGAATACAAGGTGGATCTATGTATCAGGAAAAAGTAATATGAAGTGTGACAAGGTCTTTCACAACTCAAGCAATAGTAAAAGATGACAATGCTACTATCAGCCAAAGGTATTCAATCCAAACCACCCAAAAGGTACGAATCCTAACCATACATATAAAGGAGATGAAGCCGAACATGGAGGAAACCGTTTGATTACCGGTCAGTAATGAGAACCGTTAACAAACATGAGGGAAACCACCATTAATGAAAATTGTCCCAAAGGTACCTAGTACATTCTAACAAGTGTGAATATAAGGACTTGAATTCGAAAACTTGAAGAATCCATCGAGTAGGAGACAGTAAGGTATTCCCACTACCCAATAACAAGGGAAATTGCCACTTATGATTACAATCCCTAAGGTACTGTCATAAAATCTAAATCTCATTCCAAAAGCAAGATGTCTTGCAGTCGAGAGGAAGAGATCTTTTGGATGGAAGGAATTTAGGCATCCTTCATCATCCAACATGAGGTTAGTTAAATACTAATTGGATCTGGAATTGGTACATAATTTCACGACAAGGACCGCCGAAGACATAATGTAATGAAATGATACTAGGGTATGCTTGACACAAACGGTCAACGAAACTACAGAATGTCCGACAAAGGTTTAATAATTGAACAATGAGCACGACACAAAGTGACTTAGGCAGATTTTGACACAAAGGGACCAATGACACAAATATGAAATGTAGGAGAGATTGACAGATCCCCATATAATCAGAAAATATACCAACTAGAGGAGTAAAAAATTTGAATCAGGATAAGGTCAAAAACTGAGACCCAACTGTTGATAGACTCAAAAATGGTGCTTTGTTCAAGGAGACGAGACTTGCTGCCATGGTGTAAAAGCATGTGAATTAACATCCCTTCCCTCTTTATTATAAAGTCTTAGTGAGTCCAAGAAAACAAACTCGGGACCTTCTTCATTTTTGGTAAGCTCGAAGAAGAAACAAAAGCATGTTTGATAAAGCATTGATTCATGTATTTTATGAGCCCGAATTAGTGGATGCTCGACGGTGTTTTCATAGTTTAGAGAGTCTGAAAACTCCAAAGAAAACTCCAGGGGGATGATTTTTCATAAAGTTAGCGTCCTAAGTTCAAAAAAGTGTAAAACAATACAGAGGATAACTCTCTTATCCTAGGTGAACTAAGGTATGCCTTTTTCGTAGTTAGTCAGCAAGGTCCGAAGAAGGGTTAAACTATCACTAGATCGACACACCTTCAGAAGTGGCATATAGCCTGAGTTTAACGAGTGTGAAGGAAGGACAAATCACTCTGAAAGATCCATTTGATTATGAGAAATGGGGCTTACAACAATAAACTCAATGCTTTGTTCTTTAGGTTTTAGCGCGCATGATAAAGACATAAAGTATGCTCAAAATATTTTTCATGTTTAGGTCCAGAGCACAAAAAAGAGAAACCTAAGCTTGAAAAGGTTCCTTTTTTCGTAAGTTTAGTCCTCCAGGTCCGAAAAAGAGATAAACCTATGCCTGAAGATACCCTTCTAGATGATGAAGAAAATAGAGTATTCCTTTTTCCTAAGTAATCTACAAGGACGAAAAAGGGGTAAAATTATACCTATGTGAATGATTGTTCAGTTTACCTTAACAAGTCTGAACAAACAAGTTAACTCAAAAATCTAGTCAATTTTAAGGAGTAAGACCAGGGCTTAAAGATAACTCCATATCTTTCCCGTGGAGTTTTAATGAGTCCAAAAAAGTCAACTTGCGACCTCCTTGTTTTTTTTAACGAGCTCGAAGGAGAGCATAAAGAATGCTCTAAATGCGAGGAGATGAATGTCAGAGGCAGGAGAAACTAGTTACAAGTGCAAGGAATAGACCTAAGCACAATGCAAGAAACATGAGCAAGATAAAGACACTTGGGGAACGTATCCTCAAGGAAAAAGGTGTCAAGTTGCAAAGGAAAAATGGTACATGGCTGAGCGATGATCAGAGTAGAGATGAAGGTTTATATAAAGAGCTAAAAGCATGGAAGTGGGAATCAGGATCATAAGTGCAAGAAAGGTACATGCAAATGCAGTTACAACTTGAACAACAAGGTGAGGTCAATAAACAATTGTGGATCCAACTACAAATCCTGTCTCCAAGAAACAACAACATCAGAATCACATTTAGAAGAAAAGATCCGATGCAAGTGACTTTGGCAGAAACACATGAAACTTTTCCATCTTCTAGAAAAGGTGTAGTCAAGGCAGAATCTGTCAAAACCCCAAATTTCTGAAAAAATTAAATTTTTTTAAAATTGCAAAACATTAACGTAAAACAACTTAACTAACATTAATTAGTTATGTGTTAACAGCTTGCTATTGAATTTATCAGTTGGTTATGTTTAATTATAGAACAGATCTTTCTGTTTACTGACTTTGTTTCCTCTTTTGATCATAAGGTGGAACTGACATGCAAAACCAGGCTTAGTTAGCTTTCGAGCTAACGCAATGGTTTCCACTTTTCTTACAGATATACAGGTAAGAGGTTATGGCGCTGCAAATCGTAATTCTAAAGTATTTACTATAAGTTCGTTGTAAGAGAAACAACTCGAAAGATAGTAAGAGACAAAAACATTTCAACTTATGCTAAGGTATATTCAAACTGTTTTCTTTCTAGCAAAAGTAATTTACGTTCCTATTGATCAGTCATCTTCTCTATTCAATTACAGTTGTAATTTTCTACAAAAGTATTTTACTAACTCTTTAAAATCAGAGCAAAGGAATCGAGTTCTGAAATCTATAATAAGAATTCAAATGTAAACAAGCATTTCAAATCAAGTGAAAACTGATAAGGGGCTTCCAGTATTACTGCAAGGGTTTTAGCCTATCTTTGCCAAGTCCTCACTTATTATTGAGGATATCACTTTTAGTAAACACATTGCCTCCACATTGTAAATACTACCTCCTTGTCTTTAGTAACTTGTACTACAGATGCTATTTTAATCTTTGTAAATAAATTATTTTAAAGATTACAAGTAGAAGGGAAAAATATATCTAGCT